>JAJIBD010025499.1:0-62140 GCA_021461705.1 Cryptotis parvus | reverse complement strand
CAACGGGAAAGCTGGTTTCCTGCTCTGCCGGGTGTTACCTGTGTAGCTGAGGCTCAAGGCCTTCCTGGGTTTGAGGAAATACTCTCCTCTGAAGGCGCGGGTCTCTGCAGGGAGGCCGGGTCCCTTGTAGGCTGGGTTTCCTGACAAAGCTGGGCTGGGGACTGGATTAATCAATGGGCTGGAGAGTGGATTTAATATGTGGGGGAGATCTTACCAGCTGTGTGTGGGTGTGACACAGATCGCTGCCAGCAAGGTGTGGGAGTTTCTCTGGCCTCCTCCGAGGCTCCATCGGGATGGTGGACTCAGGTCGGTTGCTCTCGTGGTCCATGGAGTGGGGGGGGTTCAACGGGGAAAGCTGGTTTCTGCTCTGCCGGGTGTACCTGTGTCTGAGGCTCAAGCATTCCTGGGTTTGAAATACTCTCCTCTGAAGGGCGGGTCTCTGCAGGGCGGGTCCTTGTAGGCTGGGTTTCTGACAAGCTGGGCTGGAGACTGGATTAATCTGTGGGCTGGAGAGTGGATTAATATGCTGGGGGAGATCTTACCAGCTGCAGTGTGTGGATTGTGACACAGATCGCTGCCAGCAAGGTGTGGGAGTTTCTCTGGCCTCCTCCGAGGCTCCATCGGGATGGTGGACTCAGGTCCGAGTTGCTCTCGTGGTCCATGGAGTGCAGGGGGTTCAACGGGAAAGCTGGTTTCTGCTCTGCCGGGTGTACCTGTGTCTGAGGCTCAAGCATTCCTGGGTTTGAAATACTCTCCTCTGAAGGGCGGGTCTCTGCAGGGCGGGTCCTTGTAGGCTGGGTTTCTGACAAGCTGGGCTGGAGACTGGATTAATCTGTGGGCTGGAGAGTGGATTAATATGCTGGGGGAGATCTTACCAGCTGCAGTGTGTGGATTGTGACACAGATCGCTCCAGCAAGGTGTGGGAGTTTCTCTGGCCTCCTCCGAGGCTCCATCGGGATGGTGGACTCAGGTCGGGTTTGCTCTCGTGGTCCATGGAGTGCAGGGGTTCAACGGGGAAAGCTGGTTTCTGCTCTGCCGGGTGTACCTGTGTCTGAGGCTCAGGCATTCCTGGGTTTGAAATACTCTCCTCTGAAGGGCGGGTCTCTGCAGGGCGGGTCCTTGTAGGCTGGGTTTCTGACAAGCTGGGCTGGAGACTGGATTAATCTGTGGGCTGGAGAGTGGATTAATATGCTGGGGGGAGATCTTACCAGCTGCAGTGTGTGGATTGTGACACAGATCGCTGCCAGCAAGGTGTGGGAGTTTCTCTGGCCTCCTCGAGGCTCCATCGGGATGGTGGACTCAGGTCCGGGTTGCTCTCGTGGTCCATGGAGTGCAGGGGGTTCCAACGGGGAAAGCTGGTTTCTGCTCTGCGGGTGTACCTGTGTCTGAGGCTCAAGCATTCCCTGGGTTTGAAATACTCTCCTCTGAAGGGCGGGTCTCTGCAGGGCGGGTCCTTGTAGGCTGGGTTTCTGACAAGCTGGGCTGGAGACTGGATTAATCTGTGGGCTGGAGAGTGGATTAATATGCTGGGGGAGATCTTACCAGCTGCAGTGTGTGGATTGTGACACAGATCGCTGCCAGCAAAGGTGTGGGAGTTTCTCTGGCCTCCTCCGAGGCTCCATCGGGATGGTGGACTCAGGTCGAGTTGCTCTCGTGGTCCATGGAGTGCAGGGGGTTCAACGGGAAAGCTGGTTTCTGCTCTGCCGGGTGTACCTGTGTCTGAGGCTCAAGCATTCCTGGGTTTGAAATACTCTCCTCTGAAGGGCGGGTCTCTGCAGGGCGGGTCCTTGTAGGCTGGGTTTTCTGACAAGCTGGGCTGGAGACTGGATTAATCTGTGGGCTGGAGAGTGGATTAATATGCTGGGGAGATCTTACCAGCTGCAGTGTGTGGATTGTGACACAGATCGCTGCCAGCAAGGTGTGGGAGTTTCTCTGGCCTCCTCCGAGGCTCCATCGGGATGGTGGACTCAGGTCGAAGATTGCTCTCGTGGTCCATGGAGTGCAGGGGGTTCAACGGGGAAAGCTGGTTTCTGCTCTGCCGGGTGTACCTGTGTCTGAGGCTCAAGCATTCCTGGGTTTGAAATACTCTCCTCTGAAGGGCGGGTCTCTGCAGGGCGGGTCCTTGTAGGCTGGGTTTCTGACAAGCTGGGCTGGAGACTGGATTAATCTGTGGGCTGGAGAGTGGATTAATATGCTGGGGGGAGATCTTACCAGCTGCAGTGTGTGGATTGTGACACAGATCGCTGCCAGCAAGGTGTGGGAGTTTCTCTGGCCTCCTCCGAGGCTCCATCGGGATGGTGGACTCAGGTCGAGTTGCTCTCGTGGTCCATGGAGTGCAGGGGGTTCAACGGGGAAAGCTGGTTTCTGCTCTGCCGGGTGTACCTGTGTCTGAGGCTCAAGCATTCCTGGGTTTGAAATACTCTCCTCTGAAGGGCGGGTCTCTGCAGGGCGGGTCCTTGTAGGCTGGGTTTCTGACAAGCTGGGCTGGAGACTGGATTAATCTGTGGGCTGGAGAGTGGATTAATATGCTGGGGGGAGATCTTACCAGCTGCAGTGTGTGGATTGTGACACAGATCGCTGCCAGCAAGGTGTGGGAGTTTCTCTGGCCTCCTCCGAGGCTCCATCGGGATGGTGGACTCAGGTCGGAGTTGCTCTCGTGGTCCATGGAGTGCAGGGGTTCAACGGGGAAAGCTGGTTTCTGCTCTGCCGGGTGTACCTGTGTCTGAGGCTCAAGCATTCCCTGGGTTTGAAATACTCTCCTCTGAAGGGCGGGTCTCTGCAGGGCGGGTCCTTGTAGGCTGGGTTTCTGACAAGCTGGGCTGGAGACTGGATTAATCTGTGGGCTGGAGAGTGGATTAATATGCTGGGGGGGAGATCTTACCAGCTGCAGTGTGTGGATTGTGACACAGATCGCTGCCAGCAAGGTGTGGGGAGTTTCTCTGGCCTCCTCCGAGGGCTCCATCGGGATGGTGGACTCAGGTCGAGGTTGCTCTCGTGGTCCATGGAGTGCAGGGGGTTCAACGGGGAAAGCTGGTTTCTGCTCTGCCGGGTGTACCCTGTGTCTGAGGCTCAAGCATTCCTGGGTTTGAAATACTCTCCTCTGAAGGGCGGGTCTCTGCAGGGGCGGGTCCCTTGTAGGCTGGGTTTCTGACAAGCTGGGCTGGAGACTGGATTAATCTGTGGGCTGGAGAGTGGATTAATATGCTGGGGGGAGATCTTACCAGCTGCAGTGTGTGGATTGTGACACAGATCGCTGCCAGCAAGGTGTGGGAGTTTCTCTGGCCTCCTCCGAGGCTCCATCGGGATGGTGGACTCAGGTCCGAAGTTGCTCGTGGTCCATGGAGTGCAGGGGGTTCAACGGGGAAAGCTGGTTTCTGCTCTGCCGGGTGTACCTGTGTCTGAGGCTCAAGCATTCCTGGGTTTGAAATACTCTCCTCTGAAGGGCGGGTCTCTGCAGGGCGGGTCCTTGTAGGCTGGGTTTCTGACAAGCTGGGCTGGAGACTGGATTAATCTGTGGGCTGGAGAGTGGATTAATATGCTGGGGAGATCTTACCAGCTGCAGTGTGTGGATTGTGACACAGATCGCTGCCAGCAAGGTGTGGGAGTTTCTCTGGCCTCCTCCGAGGCTCCATCGGGATGGTGGACTCAGGTCGAAGTTGCTCTCGTGGTCCATGGAGTGCAGGGGGTTCAACGGGGAAAGCTGGTTTCTGCTCTGCGGGTGTACCTGTGTCTGAGGCTCAAGCATTCCTGGGTTTGAAATACTCTCCTCTGAAGGGCGGGTCTCTGCAGGGGCGGGTCCTTGTAGGCTGGGTTTCTGACAAGCTGGGCTGGAGACTGGATTAATCTGTGGGCTGGAGAGTGGATTAATATGCTGGGGGAGATCTTACCAGCTGCAGTGTGTGGATTGTGACACAGATCGCTGCCAGCAAGGTGTGGGAGTTTCTCTGGCCTCCTCCGAGGCTCCATCGGGATGGTGGACTCAGGTCGAGTTGCTCTCGTGGTCCATGGAGTGCAGGGGGTTCAACGGGGAAAGCTGGTTTCTGCTCTGCCGGGTGTACCTGTGTCTGAGGCTCAAGCATTCCTGGGTTTGAAATACTCTCCTCTGAAGGGGCGGGTCTCTGCAGGGCGGGTCCTTGTAGGCTGGGTTTCTGACAAGCTGGGCTGGAGACTGGATTAATCTGTGGGCTGGAGAGTGGATTAATATGCTGGGGGAGATCTTACCAGCTGCAGTGTGTGGATTGTGACACAGATCGCTGCCAGCAAGGTGTGGGGAGTTTCTCTGGCCTCCTCCGAGGCTCCATCGGGATGGTGGACTCAGGTCGAAGTTGCTCTCGTGGTCCATGGAGTGCAGGGGTTCAACGGGAAAGCTGGTTTCTGCTCTGCCGGGTGTACCTGTGTCTGAGGCTCAAGCATTCCTGGGTTTGAAATACTCTCCTCTGAAGGGCGGGTCTCTGCAGGGCGGGTCCTTGTAGGCTGGGTTTCTGACAAGCTGGGCTGGAGACTGGATTAATCTGTGGGCTGGAGAGTGGATTAATATGCTGGGGGAGATCTTACCAGCTGCAGTGTGTGGATTGTGACACAGATCGCTGCCAGCAAGGTGTGGGAGTTTCTCTGGCCTCCTCCGAGGGCTCCATCGGGATGGTGGACTCAGGTCGAAGTTGCTCTCGTGGTCCATGGAGTGCAGGGGGTTCAACGGGGGAAAGCTGGTTTCTGCTCTGCCGGGTGTACCTGTGTCTGAGGCTCAAGCATTCCTGGGTTTGAAATACTCTCCTCTGAAGGGCGGGTCTCTGCAGGGCGGGTCCTTGTAGGCTGGGTTTCTGACAAGCTGGGCTGGAGACTGGATTAATCTGTGGGCTGGAGAGTGGATTAATATGCTGGGGGAGATCTTACCAGCTGCAGTGTGTGGATTGTGACACAGATCGCTGCCAGCAAGGTGTGGGAGTTTCTCTGGCCTCCTCCGAGGCTCCATCGGGATGGTGGACTCAGGTCGAGTTGCTCTCGTGGTCCATGGAGTGCAGGGGGTTCCAACGGGAAAGCTGGTTTCTGCTCTGCCGGGTGTACCTGTGTCTGAGGCTCAAGCATTCCTGGGTTTGAAATACTCTCCTCTGAAGGGCGGGTCTCTGCAGGGCGGGTCCTTGTAGGCTGGGTTTCTGACAAGCTGGGCTGGAGACTGGATTAATCTGTGGGCTGGAGAGTGGATTAATATGCTGGGGGAGATCTTACCAGCTGCAGTGTGTGGATTGTGACACAGATCGCTGCCAGCAAGGTGTGGGAGTTTCTCTGGCCTCCTCCGAGGCTCCATCGGGATGGTGGACTCAGGTCGAAGTTGCTCCGTGGTCCATGGAGTGCAGGGGTTCAACGGGAAAGCTGGTTTCTGCTCTGCGGGTGTACCTGTGTCTGAGGCTCAAGCATTCCTGGGTTTGAAATACTCTCCTCTGAAGGGCGGGTCTCTGCAGGGCGGGTCCTTGTAGGCTGGGTTTCTGACAAGCTGGGCTGGAGACTGGATTAATCTGTGGGCTGGAGAGTGGATTAATATGCTGGGGGGGAGATCTTACCAGCTGCAGTGTGTGGATTGTGACACAGATCGCTGCCAGCAAGGTGTGGGAGTTTCTCTGGCCTCCTCCGAGGCTCCATCGGGATGGTGGACTCAGGTCGAAGTTGCTCTCGTGGTCCATGGAGTGCAGGGGGTTCAACGGGGAAAGCTGGTTTCTGCTCTGCCGGGTGTACCTGTGTCTGAGGCTCAAGCATTCCTGGGTTTGAAATACTCTCCTCTGAAGGGCGGGTCTCTGCAGGGCGGGTCCTTGTAGGCTGGGTTTCTGACAAGCTGGGCTGGAGACTGGATTAATCTGTGGGCTGGAGAGTGGATTAATATGCTGGGGAGATCTTACCAGCTGCAGTGTGTGGATTGTGACACAGATCGCTGCCAGCAAGGTGTGGGAGTTTCTCTGGCCTCCTCCGAGGCTCCATCGGGATGGTGGACTCAGGTCCGAAGTTGCTCTCGTGGTCCATGGAGTGCAGGGGGTTCCAACGGGGAAAGCTGGTTTCTGCTCTGCCGGGTGTACCTGTGTCTGAGGCTCAAGCATTCCTGGGTTTGAAATACTCTCCTCTGAAGGGCGGGTCTCTGCAGGGCGGGTCCTTGTAGGCTGGGTTTCTGACAAGCTGGGCTGGAGACTGGATTAATCTGTGGGCTGGAGAGTGGATTAATATGCTGGGGGAGATCTTACCAGCTGCAGTGTGTGGATTGTGACACAGATCGCTGCCAGCAAGGTGTGGGAGTTTCTCTGGCCTCCTCCGAGGCTCCATCGGGATGGTGGACTCAGGTCGAAGTTGCTCTCGTGGTCCATGGAGTGCAGGGGGTTCAACGGGAAAGCTGGTTTCTGCTCTGCCGGGTGTACCTGTGTCTGAGGCTCAAGCATTCCCTGGGTTTGAAATACTCTCCTCTGAAGGGCGGGTCTCTGCAGGGCGGGTCCTTGTAGGCTGGGTTTCTGACAAGCTGGGCTGGAGACTGGATTAATCTGTGGGCTGGAGAGTGGATTAATATGCTGGGGAGATCTTACCAGCTGCAGTGTGTGGATTGTGACACAGATCGCTGCCAGCAAGGTGTGGGAGTTTCTCTGGCCTCCTCCGAGGCTCCATCGGGATGGTGGACTCAGGTCCGAAGTTGCTCTCGTGGTCCATGGAGTGCAGGGGGTTCAACGGGGAAAGCTGGTTTCTGCTCTGCGGGTGTACCTGTGTCTGAGGCTCAAGCATTCCTGGGTTTGAAATACTCTCCTCTGAAGGGCGGGTCTCTGCAGGGCGGGTCCTTGTAGGCTGGGTTTCTGACAAGCTGGGCTGGAGACTGGATTAATCTGTGGGCTGGAGAGTGGATTAATATGCTGGGGGAGATCTTACCAGCTGCAGTGTGTGGATTGTGACACAGATCGCTGCCAGCAAGGTGTGGGAGTTTCTCTGGCCTCCTCCGAGGCTCCATCGGGATGGTGGACTCAGGTCCGAAGTTGCTCTCGTGGTCCATGGAGTGCAGGGGGTTCAACGGGGAAAGCTGGTTTCTGCTCTGCCGGGTGTACCTGTGTCTGAGGCTCAAGCATTCCTGGGTTTGAAATACTCTCCTCTGAAGGGCGGGTCTCTGCAGGGGCGGGTCCTTGTAGGCTGGGTTTCTGACAAGCTGGGCTGGAGACTGGATTAATCTGTGGGCTGGAGAGTGGATTAATATGCTGGGGGGAGATCTTACCAGCTGCAGTGTGTGGATTGTGACACAGATCGCTGCCAGCAAGGTGTGGGAGTTTCTCTGGCCTCCTCCGAGGCTCCATCGGGATGGTGGACTCAGGTCGAAGTTGCTCTCGTGGTCCATGGAGTGCAGGGGTTCCAACGGGAAAGCTGGTTTCTGCTCTGCCGGGTGTACCTGTGTCTGAGGCTCAAGCATTCCTGGGTTTGAAATACTCTCCTCTGAAGGGCGGGTCTCTGCAGGGCGGGTCCTTGTAGGCTGGGTTTCTGACAAGCTGGGCTGGAGACTGGATTAATCTGTGGGCTGGAGAGTGGATTAATATGCTGGGGGAGATCTTACCAGCTGCAGTGTGTGGATTGTGACACAGATCGCTGCCAGCAAGGTGTGGGAGTTTCTCTGGCCTCCTCCGAGGCTCCATCGGGATGGTGGACTCAGGTCGAAGTTGCTCTCGTGGTCCATGGAGTGCAGGGGGTTCAACGGGAAAGCTGGTTTCTGCTCTGCCGGGTGTACCTGTGTCTGAGGCTCAAGCATTCCTGGGTTTGAAATACTCTCCTCTGAAGGGCGGGTCTCTGCAGGGCGGGTCCTTGTAGGCTGGGTTTCTGACAAGCTGGGCTGGAGACTGGATTAATCTGTGGGCTGGAGAGTGGATTAATATGCTGGGGAGATCTTACCAGCTGCAGTGTGTGGATTGTGACACAGATCGCTGCCAGCAAGGTGTGGGAGTTTCTCTGGCCTCCTCCGAGGCTCCATCGGGATGGTGGACTCAGGTCCGAAGTTGCTCGTGGTCCATGGAGTGCAGGGGGTTCAACGGGGAAAGCTGGTTTCTGCTCTGCCGGGTGTACCTGTGTCTGAGGCTCAAGCATTCCTGGGTTTGAAATACTCTCCTCTGAAGGGCGGGTCTCTGCAGGGCGGGTCCTTGTAGGCTGGGTTTCTGACAAGCTGGGCTGGAGACTGGATTAATCTGTGGGCTGGAGAGTGGATTAATATGCTGGGGAGATCTTACCAGCTGCAGTGTGTGGATTGTGACACAGATCGCTGCCAGCAAGGTGTGGGAGTTTCTCTGGCCTCCTCCGAGGCTCCATCGGGATGGTGGACTCAGGTCCGAAGTTGCTCGTGGTCCATGGAGTGCAGGGGGGTTCAACGGGGAAAGCTGGTTTCTGCTCTGCCGGGTGTACCTGTGTCTGAGGCTCAAGCATTCCTGGGTTTGAAATACTCTCCTCTGAAGGGCGGGTCTCTGCAGGGCGGGTCCTTGTAGGCTGGGTTTCTGACAAGCTGGGCTGGAGACTGGATTAATCTGTGGGCTGGAGAGTGGATTAATATGCTGGGGAGATCTTACCAGCTGCAGTGTGTGGATTGTGACACAGATCGCTGCCAGCAAGGTGTGGGAGTTTCTCTGGCCTCCTCCGAGGGCTCCATCGGGATGGTGGACTCAGGTCCGAGGTTGCTCTCGTGGTCCATGGAGTGCAGGGGGGTTCAACGGGGAAAGCTGGTTTCTGCTCTGCCGGGTGTACCTGTGTCTGAGGCTCAAGCATTCCTGGGTTTGAAATACTCTCCTCTGAAGGGCGGGTCTCTGCAGGGCGGGTCCTTGTAGGCTGGGTTTCTGACAAGCTGGGCTGGAGACTGGATTAATCTGTGGGCTGGAGAGTGGATTAATATGCTGGGGGAGATCTTACCAGCTGCAGTGTGTGGATTGTGACACAGATCGCTGCCAGCAAGGTGTGGGAGTTTCTCTGGCCTCCTCCGAGGCTCCATCGGGATGGTGGACTCAGGTCGAAGTTGCTCTCGTGGTCCATGGAGTGCAGGGGGTTCAACGGGAAAGCTGGTTTCTGCTCTGCCGGGTGTACCTGTGTCTGAGGCTCAAGCATTCCTGGGTTTGAAATACTCTCCTCTGAAGGGGCGGGTCTCTGCAGGGGCGGGTCCTTGTAGGCTGGGTTTCTGACAAGCTGGGCTGGAGACTGGATTAATCTGTGGGCTGGAGAGTGGATTAATATGCTGGGGGAGATCTTACCAGCTGCAGTGTGTGGATTGTGACACAGATCGCTGCCAGCAAGGTGTGGGAGTTTCTCTGGCCTCCCTCCGAGGCTCCATCGGGATGGTGGACTCAGGTCCGAGGTTGCTCTCGTGGTCCATGGAGTGCAGGGGGTTCCAACGGGGAAAGCTGGTTTCTGCTCTGCCGGGTGTACCTGTGTCTGAGGCTCAAGCATTCCTGGGTTTGAAATACTCTCCTCTGAAGGGCGGGTCTCTGCAGGGCGGGTCCTTGTAGGCTGGGTTTCTGACAAGCTGGGCTGGAGACTGGATTAATCTGTGGGCTGGAGAGTGGATTAATATGCTGGGGGGAGATCTTACCAGCTGCAGTGTGTGGATTGTGACACAGATCGCTGCCAGCAAGGTGTGGGAGTTTCTCTGGCCTCCTCCGAGGCTCCATCGGGATGGTGGACTCAGGTCCGGAGTTGCTCTCGTGGTCCATGGAGTGCAGGGGGTTCAACGGGGAAAGCTGGTTTCTGCTCTGCCGGGTGTACCTGTGTCTGAGGCTCAAGCATTCCTGGGTTTGAAATACTCTCCTCTGAAGGGCGGGTCTCTGCAGGGCGGGTCCTTGTAGGCTGGGTTTCTGACAAGCTGGGCTGGAGACTGGATTAATCTGTGGGCTGGAGAGTGGATTAATATGCTGGGGGAGATCTTACCAGCTGCAGTGTGTGGATTGTGACACAGATCGCTGCCAGCAAGGTGTGGGAGTTTCTCTGGCCTCCTCCGAGGCTCCATCGGGATGGTGGACTCAGGTCGGAGTTGCTCTGTGGTCCATGGAGTGCAGGGGGTTCAACGGGAAAGCTGGTTTCTGCTCTGCCGGGTGTACCTGTGTCTGAGGCTCAAGCATTCCTGGGTTTGAAATACTCTCCTCTGAAGGGCGGGTCTCTGCAGGGCGGGTCCTTGTAGGCTGGGTTTCTGACAAGCTGGGCTGGAGACTGGATTAATCTGTGGGCTGGAGAGTGGATTAATATGCTGGGGGAGATCTTACCAGCTGCAGTGTGTCGGATGTGACACAGATCGCTGCCAGCAAGGTGTGGGAGTTTCTCTGGCCTCCTCCGAGGCTCCATCGGGATGGTGGACTCCAGGTCCGGGTTGCTCTCGTGGTCCATGGAGTGCAGGGGGTTCAACGGGAAAGCTGGTTTCTGCTCTGCCGGGTGTACCTGTGTCTGAGGCTCAAGCATTCCTGGGTTTGAAATACTCTCCTCTGAAGGGCGGGTCTCTGCAGGGCGGGTCCTTGTAGGCTGGGTTTCTGACAAGCTGGGCTGGAGACTGGATTAATCTGTGGGCTGGAGAGTGGATTAATATGCTGGGGAGATCTTACCAGCTGCAGTGTGTGGATTGTGACACAGATCGCTGCCAGCAAGGTGTGGGAGTTTCTCTGGCCTCCTCCGGAGGCTCCATCGGGATGGTGGACTCAGGTCCGAAGTTGCTCTCGTGGTCCATGGAGTGCAGGGGGTCCAACGGGGAAAGCTGGTTTCTGCTCTGCCGGGTGTACCTGTGTCTGAGGCTCAAGCATTCCTGGGTTTGAAATACTCTCCTCTGAAGGGGCGGGTCTCTGCAGGGCGGGTCCTTGTAGGCTGGGTTTCTGACAAGCTGGGCTGGAGACTGGATTAATCTGTGGGCTGGAGAGTGGATTAATATGCTGGGGGAGATCTTACCAGCTGCAGTGTGTGGATTGTGACACAGATCGCTGCCAGCAAGGTGTGGGAGTTTCTCTGGCCTCCTCCGAGGCTCCATCGGGATGGTGGACTCAGGTCGGGTTGCTCTCGTGGTCCATGGAGTGCAGGGGGTTCAACGGGGGAAAGCTGGTTTCTGCTCTGCCGGGTGTACCTGTGTCTGAGGCTCAAGCATTCCTGGGTTTGAAATACTCTCCTCTGAAGGGCGGGTCTCTGCAGGGCGGGTCCTTGTAGGCTGGGTTTCTGACAAGCTGGGCTGGAGACTGGATTAATCTGTGGGCTGGAGAGTGGATTAATATGCTGGGGGAGATCTTACCAGCTGCAGTGTGTGGATTGTGACACAGATCGCTGCCAGCAAGGTGTGGGGAGTTTCTCTGGCCTCCTCCGAGGCTCCATCGGGATGGTGGACTCAGGTCCGAAGTTGCTCTCGTGGTCCATGGAGTGCAGGGGGTTCAACGGGGAAAGCTGGTTTCTGCTCTGCCGGGTGTACCTGTGTCTGAGGCTCAAGCATTCCTGGGTTTGAAATACTCTCCTCTGAAGGGCGGGTCTCTGCAGGGCGGGTCCTTGTAGGCTGGGTTTCTGACAAGCTGGGCTGGAGACTGGATTAATCTGTGGGCTGGAGAGTGGATTAATATGCTGGGGGGGAGATCTTACCAGCTGCAGTGTGTGGATTGTGACACAGATCGCTGCCAGCAAGGTGTGGGAGTTTCTCTGGCCTCCTCCGAGGCTCCATCGGGATGGTGGACTCAGGTCCGAAGTTGCTCTCGTGGTCCATGGAGTGCAGGGGGTTCAACGGGGAAAGCTGGTTTCTGCTCTGCCGGGTGTACCTGTGTCTGAGGCTCAAGCATTCCTGGGTTTGAAATACTCTCCTCTGAAGGGCGGGTCTCTGCAGGGCGGGTCCTTGTAGGCTGGGTTTCTGACAAGCTGGGCTGGAGACTGGATTAATCTGTGGGCTGGAGAGTGGATTAATATGCTGGGGGAGATCTTACCAGCTGCAGTGTGTGGATTGTGACACAGATCGCTGCCAGCAAGGTGTGGGAGTTTCTCTGGCCTCCTCCGAGGCTCCATCGGGATGGTGGACTCAGGTCCGAGTTGCTCTCGTGGTCCATGGAGTGCAGGGGGTTCAACGGGGAAAGCTGGTTTCTGCTCTGCCGGGTGTACCTGTGTCTGAGGCTCAAGCATTCCTGGGTTTGAAATACTCTCCTCTGAAGGGCGGGTCTCTGCAGGGCGGGTCCTTGTAGGCTGGGTTTCTGACAAGCTGGGCTGGAGACTGGATTAATCTGTGGGCTGGAGAGTGGATTAATATGCTGGGGGGAGATCTTACCAGCTGCAGTGTGTCGATTGTGACACAGATCGCTGCCAGCAAGGTGTGGGAGTTTCTCTGGCCTCCTCCGAGGCTCCATCGGGATGGTGGACTCAGGTCCGAAGTTGCTCTCGTGGTCCATGGAGTGCAGGGGGTTCAACGGGGAAAGCTGGTTTCTGCTCTGCCGGGTGTACCTGTGTCTGAGGCTCAAGCATTCCTGGGTTTGAAATACTCTCCTCTGAAGGGCGGGTCTCTGCAGGGCGGGTCCTTGTAGGCTGGGTTTCTGACAAGCTGGGCTGGAGACTGGATTAATCTGTGGGCTGGAGAGTGGATTAATATGCTGGGGGGAGATCTTACCAGCTGCAGTGTGTGGATTGTGACACAGATCGCTGCCAGCAAGGTGTGGGAGTTTCTCTGGCCTCCTCCGAGGCTCCATCGGGATGGTGGACTCAGGTCCGAAGTTGCTCTCGTGGTCCATGGAGTGCAGGGGGTTCAACGGGAAAGCTGGTTTCTGCTCTGCCGGGTGTACCTGTGTCTGAGGCTCAAGCATTCCTGGGTTTGAAATACTCTCCTCTGAAGGGCGGGTCTCTGCAGGGCGGGTCCTTGTAGGCTGGGTTTCTGACAAGCTGGGCTGGAGACTGGATTAATCTGTGGGCTGGAGAGTGGATTAATATGCTGGGGGAGATCTTACCAGCTGCAGTGTGTGGATTGTGACACAGATCGCTGCCAGCAAGGTGTGGGAGTTTCTCTGGCCTCCTCCGAGGCTCCATCGGGATGGTGGACTCAGGTCCGAGGTTGCTCTCGTGGTCCATGGAGTGCAGGGGTTCAACGGGGGAAAGCTGGTTTCTGCTCTGCCGGGTGTACCTGTGTCTGAGGCTCAAGCATTCCTGGGTTTGAAATACTCTCTCCTCTGAAGGGCGGGTCTCTGCAGGGCGGGTCCTTGTAGGCTGGGTTTCTGACAAGCTGGGCTGGAGACTGGATTAATCTGTGGGCTGGAGAGTGGATTAATATGCTGGGGGAGATCTTACCAGCTGCAGTGTGTGGATTGTGACACAGATCGCTGCCAGCAAGGTGTGGGAGTTTCTCTGGCCTCCTCCGAGGCTCCATCGGGATGGTGGACTCAGGTCGAAGTTGCTCTCGTGGTCCATGGAGTGCAGGGGGTTCAACGGGGAAAGCTGGTTTCTGCTCTGCCGGGTGTACCTGTGTCTGAGGCTCAAGCATTCCTGGGTTTGAAATACTCTCCTCTGAAGGGCGGGTCTCTGCAGGGCGGGTCCTTGTAGGCTGGGTTTCTGACAAGCTGGGCTGGAGACTGGATTAATCTGTGGGCTGGAGAGTGGATTAATATGCTGGGGGAGATCTTACCAGCTGCAGTGTGTGGATTGTGACACAGATCGCTGCCAGCAAGGTGTGGGAGTTTCTCTGGCCTCCTCCGAGGCTCCATCGGGATGGTGGACTCAGGTCCGAGTTGCTCTCGTGGTCCATGGAGTGCAGGGGGTTCAACGGGAAAGCTGGTTTCTGCTCTGCCGGGTGTACCTGTGTCTGAGGCTCAAGCATTCCTGGGTTTGAAATACTCTCCTCTGAAGGGCGGGTCTCTGCAGGGCGGGTCCTTGTAGGCTGGGTTTCTGACAAGCTGGGCTGGAGACTGGATTAATCTGTGGGCTGGAGAGTGGATTAATATGCTGGGGGAGATCTTACCAGCTGCAGTGTGTGGATTGTGACACAGATCGCTGCCAGCAAGGTGTGGGAGTTTCTCTGGCCTCCTCCGAGGCTCCATCGGGATGGTGGACTCAGGTCGAAGTTGCTCTCGTGGTCCATGGAGTGCAGGGGGTTCAACGGGAAAGCTGGTTTCTGCTCTGCCGGGTGTACCTGTGTCTGAGGCTCAAGCATTCCTGGGTTTGAAATACTCTCCTCTGAAGGGCGGGTCTCTGCAGGGCGGGTCCTTGTAGGCTGGGTTTCTGACAAGCTGGGCTGGAGACTGGATTAATCTGTGGGCTGGAGAGTGGATTAATATGCTGGGGAGATCTTACCAGCTGCAGTGTGTGGATTGTGACACAGATCGCTGCCAGCAAGGTGTGGGAGTTTCTCTGGCCTCCTCCGAGGCTCCATCGGGATGGTGGACTCAGGTCCGAAGTTGCTCTCGTGGTCCATGGAGTGCAGGGGGTTCAACGGGGAAAGCTGGTTTCTGCTCTGCCGGGTGTACCTGTGTCTGAGGCTCAAGCATTCCTGGGTTTGAAATACTCTCCTCTGAAGGGCGGGTCTCTGCAGGGCGGGTCCTTGTAGGCTGGGTTTCTGACAAGCTGGGCTGGAGACTGGATTAATCTGTGGGCTGGAGAGTGGATTAATATGCTGGGGAGATCTTACCAGCTGCAGTGTGTGGATTGTGACACAGATCGCTGCCAGCAAGGTGTGGGAGTTTCTCTGGCCTCCTCCGAGGCTCCATCGGGATGGTGGACTCAGGTCCGAGTTGCTCTCGTGGTCCATGGAGTGCAGGGGGTTCAACGGGGAAAGCTGGTTTCTGCTCTGCCGGGTGTACCTGTGTCTGAGGCTCAAGCATTCCTGGGTTTGAAATACTCTCCTCTGAAGGGCGGGTCTCTGCAGGGCGGGTCCTTGTAGGCTGGGTTTCTGACAAGCTGGGCTGGAGACTGGATTAATCTGTGGGCTGGAGAGTGGATTAATATGCTGGGGAGATCTTACCAGCTGCAGTGTGTGGATTGTGACACAGATCGCTGCCAGCAAGGTGTGGGAGTTTCTCTGGCCTCCTCCGAGGCTCCATCGGGATGGTGGACTCCAGGTCCGAAGTTGCTCTCGTGGTCCATGGAGTGCAGGGGGTTCAACGGGGAAAGCTGGTTTCTGCTCTGCCGGGTGTACCTGTGTCTGAGGCTCAAGCATTCCTGGGTTTGAAATACTCTCCTCTGAAGGGCGGGTCTCTGCAGGGCGGGTCCTTGTAGGCTGGGTTTCTGACAAGCTGGGCTGGAGACTGGATTAATCTGTGGGCTGGAGAGTGGATTAATATGCTGGGGGAGATCTTACCAGCTGCAGTGTGTCGATTGTGACACAGATCGCTGCCAGCAAGGTGTGGGAGTTTCTCTGGCCTCCTCCGAGGCTCCATCGGGATGGTGGACTCAGGTCGAAGTTGCTCTCGTGGGTCCATGGAGTGCAGGGGGTTCAACGGGGAAAGCTGGTTTCTGCTCTGCCGGGTGTACCTGTGTCTGAGGCTCAAGCATTCCTGGGTTTGAAATACTCTCCTCTGAAGGGCGGGTCTCTGCAGGGCGGGTCCTTGTAGGCTGGGTTTCTGACAAGCTGGGCTGGAGACTGGATTAATCTGTGGGCTGGAGAGTGGATTAATATGCTGGGGGGGAGATCTTACCAGCTGCAGTGTGTGGATTGTGACACAGATCGCTGCCAGCAAGGTGTGGGAGTTTCTCTGGCCTCCTCCGAGGCTCCATCGGGATGGTGGACTCAGGTCGAAGTTGCTCTCGTGGTCCATGGAGTGCAGGGGGTTCAACGGGGGAAAGCTGGTTTCTGCTCTGCCGGGTGTACCTGTGTCTGAGGCTCAAGCATTCCTGGGTTTGAAATACTCTCCTCTGAAGGGCGGGTCTCTGCAGGGCGGGTCCTTGTAGGCTGGGTTTCTGACAAGCTGGGCTGGAGACTGGATTAATCTGTGGGCTGGAGAGTGGATTAATATGCTGGGGGAGATCTTACCAGCTGCAGTGTGTGGATTGTGACACAGATCGCTGCCAGCAAGGTGTGGGAGTTTCTCTGGCCTCCTCCGAGGCTCCATCGGGATGGTGGACTCAGGTCCGAAGTTGCTCTCGTGGTCCATGGAGTGCAGGGGGTTCAACGGGAAAGCTGGTTTCTGCTCTGCCGGGTGTACCTGTGTCTGAGGCTCAAGCATTCCTGGGTTTGAAATACTCTCCTCTGAAGGGCGGGTCTCTGCAGGGCGGGTCCTTGTAGGCTGGGTTTCTGACAAGCTGGGCTGGAGACTGGATTAATCTGTGGGCTGGAGAGTGGATTAATATGCTGGGGGAGATCTTACCAGCTGCAGTGTGTGGATTGTGACACAGATCGCTGCCAGCAAGGTGTGGGAGTTTCTCTGGCCTCCTCCGAGGCTCCATCGGGATGGTGGACTCAGGTCCGAGTTGCTCTCGTGGTCCATGGAGTGCAGGGGGTTCAACGGGGAAAGCTGGTTTCTGCTCTGCCGGGTGTACCTGTGTCTGAGGCTCAAGCATTCCTGGGTTTGAAATACTCTCCTCTGAAGGGCGGGTCTCTGCAGGGCGGGTCCTTGTAGGCTGGGTTTCTGACAAGCTGGGCTGGAGACTGGATTAATCTGTGGGCTGGAGAGTGGATTAATATGCTGGGGGAGATCTTACCAGCTGCAGTGTGTGGATTGTGACACAGATCGCTGCCAGCAAGGTGTGGGAGTTTCTCTGGCCTCCTCCGAGGCTCCATCGGGATGGTGGACTCAGGTCCGAGGTTGCTCTCGTGGTCCATGGAGTGCAGGGGGTTCAACGGGGAAAGCTGGTTTCTGCTCTGCCGGGTGTACCTGTGTCTGAGGCTCAAGCATTCCTGGGTTTGAAATACTCTCCTCTGAAGGGCGGGTCTCTGCAGGGCGGGTCCTTGTAGGCTGGGTTTCTGACAAGCTGGGCTGGAGACTGGATTAATCTGTGGGCTGGAGAGTGGATTAATATGCTGGGGAGATCTTACCAGCTGCAGTGTGTGGATTGTGACACAGATCGCTGCCAGCAAGGTGTGGGAGTTTCTCTGGCCTCCTCCGAGGCTCCATCGGGATGGTGGACTCAGGTCCGAAGTTGCTCTCGTGGTCCATGGAGTGCAGGGGGTTCAACGGGGAAAGCTGGTTTCTGCTCTGCCGGGTGTACCTGTGTCTGAGGCTCAAGCATTCCTGGGTTTGAAATACTCTCCTCTGAAGGGCGGGTCTCTGCAGGGCGGGTCCTTGTAGGCTGGGTTTCTGACAAGCTGGGCTGGAGACTGGATTAATCTGTGGGCTGGAGAGTGGATTAATATGCTGGGGGGAGATCTTACCAGCTGCAGTGTGTGGATTGTGACACAGATCGCTGCCAGCAAGGTGTGGGAGTTTCTCTGGCCTCCTCCGAGGCTCCATCGGGATGGTGGACTCAGGTCCGGGTTGCTCTCGTGGTCCATGGAGTGCAGGGGGTTCAACGGGAAAGCTGGTTTCTGCTCTGCCGGGTGTACCTGTGTCTGAGGCTCAAGCATTCCTGGGTTTGAAATACTCTCCTCTGAAGGGCGGGTCTCTGCAGGGCGGGTCCTTGTAGGCTGGGTTTCTGACAAGCTGGGCTGAGACTGGATTAATCTGTGGGCTGGAGAGTGGATTAATATGCTGGGGGAGATCTTACCAGCTGCAGTGTGTGGATTGTGACACAGATCGCTGCCAGCAAGGTGTGGGAGTTTCTCTGGCCTCCTCCGAGGCTCCATCGGGATGGTGGACTCAGGTCCGAGTTGCTCTCGTGGGTCCATGGAGTGCAGGGGGTTCAACGGGGAAAGCTGGTTTCTGCTCTGCCGGGTGTACCTGTGTCTGAGGCTCAAGCATTCCTGGGTTTGAAATACTCTCCTCTGAAGGGCGGGTCTCTGCAGGGCGGGTCCTTGTAGGCTGGGTTTCTGACAAGCTGGGCTGGAGACTGGATTAATCTGTGGGCTGGAGAGTGGATTAATATGCTGGGGGAGATCTTACCAGCTGCAGTGTGTGGATTGTGACACAGATCGCTGCCAGCAAGGTGTGGGAGTTTCTCTGGCCTCCTCCGAGGCTCCATCGGGATGGTGGACTCAGGTCGAAGTTGCTCTCGTGGTCCATGGAGTGCAGGGGGTTCAACGGGGAAAGCTGGTTTCTGCTCTGCCGGGTGTACCTGTGTCTGAGGCTCAAGCATTCCTGGGTTTGAAATACTCTCCTCTGAAGGGCGGGTCTCTGCAGGGCGGGTCCTTGTAGGCTGGGTTTCTGACAAGCTGGGCTGGAGACTGGATTAATCTGTGGGCTGGAGAGTGGATTAATATGCTGGGGGAGATCTTACCAGCTGCAGTGTGTGGATTGTGACACAGATCGCTGCCAGCAAGGTGTGGGAGTTTCTCTGGCCTCCTCCGAGGCTCCATCGGGATGGTGGACTCAGGTCCAGGTTGCTCTCGTGGTCCATGGAGTGCAGGGGGTTCAACGGGAAAGCTGGTTTCTGCTCTGCCGGGTGTACCTGTGTCTGAGGCTCAAGCATTCCTGGGTTTGAAATACTCTCCTCTGAAGGGCGGGTCTCTGCAGGGCGGGTCCTTGTAGGCTGGGTTTCTGACAAGCTGGGCTGGAGACTGGATTAATCTGTGGGCTGGAGAGTGGATTAATATGCTGGGGGAGATCTTACCAGCTGCAGTGTGTCGATTGTGACACAGATCGCTGCCAGCAAGGTGTGGGAGTTTCTCTGGCCTCCTCCGAGGCTCCATCGGGATGGTGGACTCAGGTCCGAAGTTGCTCTCGTGGTCCATGGAGTGCAGGGGGTTCAACGGGAAAGCTGGTTTCTGCTCTGCCGGGTGTACCTGTGTCTGAGGCTCAAGCATTCCTGGGTTTGAAATACTCTCCTCTGAAGGGCGGGTCTCTGCAGGGCGGGTCCTTGTAGGCTGGGTTTCTGACAAGCTGGGCTGGAGACTGGATTAATCTGTGGGCTGGAGAGTGGATTAATATGCTGGGGGAGATCTTACCAGCTGCAGTGTGTGGATTGTGACACAGATCGCTGCCAGCAAGGTGTGGGAGTTTCTCTGGCCTCCTCCGAGGCTCCATCGGGATGGTGGACTCAGGTCCGAGTTGCTCTCGTGGTCCATGGAGTGCAGGGGGTTCAACGGGAAAGCTGGTTTCTGCTCTGCCGGGTGTACCTGTGTCTGAGGCTCAAGCATTCCTGGGTTTGAAATACTCTCCTCTGAAGGGCGGGTCTCTGCAGGGCGGGTCCTTGTAGGCTGGGTTTCTGACAAGCTGGGCTGGAGACTGGATTAATCTGTGGGCTGGAGAGTGGATTAATATGCTGGGGGAGATCTTACCAGCTGCAGTGTGTGGATTGTGACACAGATCGCTGCCAGCAAGGTGTGGGAGTTTCTCTGGCCTCCTCCGAGGCTCCATCGGGATGGTGGACTCAGGTCCAAGTTCGACTGGGTGATACCATCTCACCAAAACTCTTCAGTGCCACCCTCGAGAACATCATGAGACAATTAGAATGGGAAGGAATGGGAGTGAAGATAGATGGTCGGCAACTACACCACCTCCGCTTCGCTAATGACATCGTTCTAATAACACCAAACATTAGCCAAGCGGCACAAATGCTGGCTGACTTTGACCGAGAATGTGGAAAGGTAGGTCTACATCTGAATCTGAAGAAAACTATGTTCATGAGAAATGAACTAGTTCCAGAGGCCCCATTCTCTCTCAATGGAACAAACATCTCTGAATGCAGCAGTTATGTGTACCTAGGTCGAGAAGTCAACATGATGAATGACCTAAAACCTGAGCTGCGCAGGAGGAAGAGAGCGGCATGGAATGCCTTCAAAGGCATCGAAGAAATAGCTAAAAGGACAAAGAACCTCTGGCTCCGGGCACATCTCTTCGACTCCACCGTTCTCCCTGCATTAACATACGCCTCAGAGACCTGGGCCCTACGAAAGCAGGATGAGAATGCTATTCGGGTCTCCCAGAGAGGCATCGAAAGAGCTATGCTTGGAATATCACGTCTCACTCAAGTGAGAGAAGGAATCCGGAGTTCTGACCTCCGTCGCTATTCCAGAATCAGGGACGCTGTCTCGTTTGCCAAGGCATCGAAAATCAGATGGGCTGGACATGTAATGCGATTTGGAGACAACCGCTGGACTAGAGCCGTTACCGACTGGATCCCACGGGATGTCAAAAGATCACGTGGCCGCCCACCTACAAGATGGTCAGACTTCCTTGTTAAGACCCTGAAGGAACGGTTTGAGGCTCTTCATATTCCTGAATCAACCAGATACCATTGGGCTACATTGGCACGTGATAGGGTCCAATGGAAATGTTACTGGCGCCCGCTCGAGCAAATCGATGAGTAACGGGATTCAAGTGATCAAGTGACATATTTGTAAGCATTTCTCAGAACAAAAACAGGGAAAGTAACACAGAACACACAATCTGTGCAAGGCATTAACAAATGAATAAAAAGATCAATGCTGATAAGATGAAATTGAAGCTCAGGTAAAAGAAGCCTGGTGCCCAGTGAACTTTAATTCTTCATAAATCATTTTCAATTCCATTTTGGATTGCTCACAACACATACAAATTACCATTAGAACCACACATTAAAGTCTCACAATCTATTTGACAGGACATCGTGACAGTGTTATAATCCCAAAGTAACTATGTAAAATGGACTCCAACTTAAAAACAAAGTCATTTAAAAAGATTAGTAGTTTCTGGAAATTTCTACATGGAAACTTTTTTTACAGAAATTAGGAATTATATACAATTTCACTTTTATTCATTGATGACAATAAAGTAGTATGGGTTCGTGACAAGAACCTATGATTCACAAAACAAGACTGAAACCCATTAGTAAACTAGTATGATGTTCTCCCATATCATTTCTTGCAAGAATGGAACTGTGAAACAAATGCATGGAACTTACTTCATTGTTGAGTCCTTCCCGGGGGTAACGTGAAGTCTGAAGAGCAAGTAATAGTCATTTGAAGATAGAAATAAAAACCCAAAACAGAACAGAGCAAACAGAAATTAAATTACAAAACAAATGAGTTGCAACTGGAATGAGTGTTTTGGAATATTTAGGAGTTTGCCTATTTTCTCTAAAGTCCACAATTTCATTTGTTCTCTGCAATCCACATTTCATTCTGATCAATCCATGTCACATGCTTTGGTGGCAGCTTGATAACTTATAAGTCTTTATAAAATGGACAAAATGGCACAAACTATAACATTAAAAATAGTAGAATATTATACATGATAAATCCTGGTAGAGAAAAATCCCTATAGAACAATCACTGATAACAATCATGGGGATTTCCTACATATTAAAGTATAAGGGAAAATTGGTATTGGAACCATTTGCTCATTAATGCTTAAATTTTAGTGCATCAATCAATAAATACACTTTATGTCCTTCTATTTTTCCATGAGATGCTATAGGCTTTGGAGATTATCAGTGGAGGAAAAAAACCCCAACACTTTTGGAGATCATATTCTATTTTAAAGAGAAAAATAAATGAGATAGCTAGTGCTGAAGCAATAGAAGAGTGGGTAAGGCACTTGCCTCGCATGCAGCATATTTGGTTTTGATTCCTCAGGTCCTGAATGGTTCCCCAGATCTGTTAGGAGTGATTCCTGAGTGCTAAGCCATGATCCAGCCCTGAACAGTGCTCAGTAGGATTCCAAAACAACAAGCAAGCATGTTTAGGCTTGAAAATGGCACGGCCTCTAGAGTGTTTGGTTTGCCCATATTTGAACTGGGTTCTATCAGCAGCACCCCATAATACTAAGGAGTGATCAATGAACAACAAATCAGGAGGAAGCCCTGTGTGGATTTGGGGATGGGTATGACCAAAGAAGAAAGCAGAAATAAGAACAAAAGACATTTACATTTTTGGTAAATGTAGAGCATAAAAATAAAATCAAAGAAAGAAAGGATTAGTATTCCAGTTGTGTTGTCATTGAATTTTGGGACATTTAATTTACTTTTTGTTTGTTGGTTTCCCCATGCAAGTTTATTTGTCTCTGTATAACATAGAGCACATGATTTCATTAAACTCTAAAAGAGGTAAATAAGGTCTATAAATCTTATCTGATTTATATCATTATCTGAGGAAAAGATAATGTTTATTTAAGGTGGCTGGGGGTGATATATGCAACAAAGTTTAGGGCTTACTCCTGGCTTATAACCAGGATGACTCCTTAGGGTGCTTGGGAGACTATCTGCAGTCTTGGAGACCAAATCTACAAGGCTGAATTCAAGATAAACACCATATCTGCTATTCTATTTCTCTAGTTCCAAGTTTTACCATCACTTTTCTGGCAGGTAGACAGTATGTGCTTTGGTGAACTTACTGTATAGCAATCTTGGGGGACAAACACACATATTATGGACAAAAGTGACTTATTACTATAATTTTAGACTAAACAGAATTGTAGTCTGCGTCAACTATCTGTGACCAGCATATGCCAAGTGAGATTTCCTTCTTCAGGCATCTTCTCTCTTCTCACCTAAAATAGAGCTGTCTGCTGCAGATCTTTATTATAGGAATACATTCATCTTCCACAAAATCTGCAAACCCGTACTATGAAAAGTAATTTACACTTACTATAAACTAATAATACTGATAGTGTTAAGGGAAAAATGAAAAAATTGACAGTCAAGAACCATGATATAGTACCAATAGGTTTTATACTATGTATAAATATATATATATATTATTTATTATATATGTCATTTTTGATAATTATTTACTGTAAAATGTGACTATAAGGGTATTATTATTATATTTTAAATATAAATTATAAACTGAAAATAGAAATTTGATAAGGGAACATTAATGATGAGTTTGAGAAATCAAATGACTTTATCTTAGTATTATCATTTCTTAAGTCATATAAAAAACTGGATCAGACCTATGTCTCCTTCATGCAAGATTCTACTTCACGGAACAGGGAGAAAATGCTGCAAAGTTTAAGAACAGAGCTCCCAGAATGACACTCCCTGCAGCAGTCTTTTTTCAAGCCCAGCCCAGGTATGCTGATCCAGAGACTCACACACACGGGGCAGAGATGCTTTCAGCTCTCCCTGTGCCCAGCTAATCACGAGGTGTCCAGGATGGAAGGCAGGTTCTAGCCCTGGCCCACAACCCAAGCTCAGAGCCTCACAAAAGTCAGAGGAACCCCCACATCATGAGGGCCTCCATTTTCCACATCCGGACTCCCCTCTAGTCAGAGCTACACCCAGCAGAAGAGATGATCACAAGTCATCAATAAATGCTTGACATTAGAGGTGACTACAAGAGTATCCTACCTGCATGCAGAGCCTGGCAAGCTACCTGTATCGTATTTGATATGTCAAATACCAGTAACAATTATAGCACTCATTTCTATGACCTGATGGAATGGTTTGAGGCTCTTTATGTTCCTGGAGCGAGCAGATGCTCTTGAGCTACACTAGCATATGACAGGATGTATGGAGATGTGCCCACTCGAGCAAATAAATGATCAATGGGAAGACAAGTGATACAAGTGATATATACTATAGTATATATATATACTATTGTATAAAGTATATAATATACATATATTATAGTGCATATACAAATATATTTTATATATACACAATCTATGTAGCATATATACTATATAGTATATACTATACATATATACTATACTATTTAGTATATACTATACATATATACTATACTATTTAGTATATACTATACATATATACTATATAATATATATAGTATATATTATATAGTATATATAGTATATATTATATAGTATATAATACATATAGTATATATTATATAGTATATATGTATAGTATATACTATATAGTATATATGCTATATAGATTGTGTATATATAAAATATATACATAAATTATTATTCCACACAAAAAAGTACCTTCATAAGAAAGTACTTAAATGTTTTTTTGCTATGGATATATTTTACTAGTAGTCTATAATAGGACTCAAGGTTTATATGCTCCCAATCTTCTTTCATCTTTCATTTATTTCTCTTTCTCTTTCTCTTATTCTTGGAAGCAATAAAAATAATTATATTGAAAAACTGAGTTAGTGCTTATAAATGTGGATTAATTAGGCATCAATAAAAAAATGAAATCTCCAAAGCACTGAGCCTTAACATTTGGATTTGAATCTAGCAGTCATGTAGATTCTATAAAAATGAATCTCAATTCTACAAATATGCAAGAGGGAGAAGCCATAAATAGAGATAGAATAGTAATTACCAAATAAACAAATAATTTTGACTCATTTTGGCCAGCTTTAGTTTTTTCTACTCTTGAACAAAACTTTTTAAAATAGTTTTGTAAAAGTTCTACCTTAATTTGCATTTATTTTGTTATATGTTCATTCATATGCCCTTTTGAGCACACTTTCACATTTAGTTCAAATAAAATCATCAGCAAATCTTGCTGTTTTGTGGGGTTTAATTTTTTAAACTTTTTATTACTTAAGGGAAAATCTCTTTATTTACAGCAAGGCTTTAAAACTTATTTTCCAAAAGCTATATGATATTATCCATACCTCGAGTAAATACATCTTGTTTAACTCCCAGAAATAGCTTATTCTCATGAAATAGCAAGCAAAACAAGTTCTATATACACAGGTAAAAACAAAGTTAGAGAATAGCATAGCAGCATCAGAATATTTTAAAGAACTACTTAAGAAAAAATTTTGAAATGCTGTATACTGAAAAATAATTTTTAAATGAAACTCAACATTCCATAATAAAATCATAAAGTCATAACTATTAATTTCATAACAAACATACTATTTTTATTTAGCTAAAAGGACAACTTTCTCAATGACTAAGTTATAAGGGATCTACCCATAACTTCAATTTTCCAGCAAACCAATGATTATCATCATCATCTGGCATTTTTTAATATCTCTTCTAGAACATAATACTATCACCTCCACATCCCCCCAAAGCAATAATCCAATGCTTCAAATATTGAACAAGGTACTCTGAGGACAAATGGGGAACATTTTCATGAATTTCTTCTACACAGCAGTAACTCCAACATAGGAAAAGGATGGAAATAGCTCAATGGTGTAAACCACGTGTCCATCATATTTAAGGCCCTGAATTCAGTCCCTAATACTATCAAATGTGACCCCTATTTAAAAAACAAACAGCTAGAAATGTTACAGAAAAAATTGGATGGCATTTTGGGATCTCTCAGTATCATATGGTTTTGAAATAGAAACCAAAAATCCAGAGAAAACTCTGAATTGTACATTTTCCTTAGAATGGAAAGATCCTCTACTGAGTATATGGTTAGTGGGAACTAAAACAGATTCAAACTCATTCAAAATATGATGATCCTATTGTTTTGGGATTATCATGTTTAACAGTACTTTATGCAGCATCATAGCCAAACAGGACACATATTAAGAAGAATCCCCAAACTGGGCTAGAGTGATGGTACAGTGAACAATACAGTTGCCTTGTATGAGGCTGAGTTGGGCTTAATCATGGCATGTGGACCCCTGAGCATCTCCAGCACTAACTACTTAGAGCGGAGCCAAGAGTAACCAATGAGTATTGCCAGGTGTGTTCCACCCACACAAAAAAAAATGAAAGAAAGGGAAAGAAAGGAAAGGAAAATAAAATAAAAGAAATGAAACAAGAAGAGAAAAGGAAAAGAAGAGTACAGAAAGAAGCACAATAAAAGTCATTCTATTATGTTTTACCCTTTGTAAGCAATGGCAAGCACCAAGTCCACATACACTACAAACCATGACTTCAGAGAGGGACACTTTTGTGTCAGAAAAAAGTGTGAAGCCAGCTGCAGAGGACATGGGTGATATGGGTGAATTATTTGCAGTGCACCCTGCTTTTTTTATTCATTCATTCATTCATTCATTCATTCATTCATTCATTCATTTGTGCACCCTGTTTTTAAAGGATATGTCTTAGCCAGGTGTCAGTCCAGAGAGAATGGAAACTCCAGCTCTTGACATTGTCATGAGAGACATTAAATAACAGATACATATGGAATATAATTATTGTGAACTAGGATGAATCAAATTTCTTCTGCAAGTCATTTTTCTTCACACTGGTGAACTTTCCACTCCTTTGACATGTGGGGAAAAACGCAGGTCAATCAAATGTGTCAATTATGTCCACTAATATTAAGCTTGAATTGCCAATAATAACGGTTTGAGGCTCTTCATATTCCTGAATCAACCAGATGCAATTGGGCTACATTGGCACGTGATAGGGTCCAATGGAAATGTTACTGGCTCCCGCTCAAGCAAATCAATGAATAACGGGATTCAAGTGATCAAGTGATCAAGTGATTGCCAATAATAGAGTGCATGTTGGCATGAAATTGTATCTCTAGGAACTAAGGTACATGTAAACAAATATATAGAAAGGTATAGGTGTAGCAGTGTACACAATGGTACATATATTGGTGAGTCTACACATTGAGCTCTGTGCTGTGGTGGTAATTACCACAGTTACCATGGGTTGCTCAGAAAGATTGGATTGGAAATCATGATAGATGTACCTTTGTTAATTTTTAAAAATGAGTCCAACTAAAAGTAACATGACAACAAAAATCACCAGCTTTAAAGTAGAATATCTTGCTGAAGTTAGAAAGTGACATATCCTGGCTCAGAATCGCAGTGTTTTGTGACAATAGATTCAGCTTTTCCCAGCTCACTTTTCTCTTGATAACAATTTTAGCTTGCTTATTTTTCTACGCTTCATTGTGGTTCTAATAAGTTCAGAGAGATACATCATAAAAGAGAAGAGCATTTGCAAAGACATCTAATTTTTGATATAATATGTCCATGTATGCAAGCACACTATTACATTGTCTTTTTTTCTGTTTGGGACCACATTCTGTGGTGCTCAGGGCTTACTCCTAGCTCTGCACTCAGGAATCACTCCTGGTGGGCTCAGAAGAACAGAGAGAGAGCCAGGGATCTAATCTGGGTTGGCTACTCAGAGGCAAACACCTACCTGCTGTACTGCAACATGACTTTGTTTTTAGTTTGTCAACTTGGAAGTTATTTCATTTTCTAACAGTAAGATTCATTTTTTCTCTTTTTCATATTGGGTAAGATATGTCACAGGAAAATTAGTGAAAAAGTAAATGTTGGTGTCAATATTTTGGCTAAGTATTTTTTAAAATAAACAACCAGAAATGTTAAAATTTTTATAGTGGCTAAGCAATTTTTTATTTCAATAGTGATAAACTAAGGAGAATTTATAATTCTAATAAAGTATATTTTAGTCAATTATTTAAATTTGCAAAGTGCAAATTGACAACATCTGGCACTTTAATTTAGAATGATATGACACTGATTTTAAGATCAAGGTTACAGAACTTGACATGGGTTCTTTATGCATTACAAAAATAGCATTAATTAATTCAAAGCTGCAACTGAGTGCATTTTGATGCCCTTTGAACTTTGAAATGAGAAGACCTGTAATATCTGCTTAATCAGTATACAGATGTTACACAGAATGAATAACAGAATATGAGAAAATGAAAATAACTGTGCTTTAATGCCTTTAGTAATTATGAATTTTAAGTAGAGTATTTTAAATGAGCATTGAGATTTTAGGTATCAGTATTTCATTATAAGTCTATTATTTTATAAAATTATTAAGAGGTAGGTAAATGTCCAATTGCCACTAAACAAAGGTCAAACTTAAAATAAGTATTTAAAAGAGGCAATTTATATACTAAGAAATTAAACATACAAATACAACGCATATGTAATTTGAACTAAGCATTAAACATTTTTATCTATAGATGTCTAATTATTTCTTCAAAAATGCAAAACACAAAATTAGTTTAAAAGGTTAATTCAAAATAAGGCAATAATAAATAATCAAGCTTTCTCAGTAATTAGTATACTGTGCATTGGTGAGAAATGCTCAATATGCATTTTTAGCACATTATAAACATGGTTACATTTCGTTACCAAGAGATAAAAAATATACTTAACCTTTTTCTGTGCTTCAAATGAGTGTATAACACGTGAAGTTGACAAGTGCAACAAAAATAGAAAATCATTAACTAACGTAAAGAAATCAAGTTTTGTGTCCTTAGTGCAAATTCATTAACCTATTCAAGAATATGCTGAAAGAATGTATAATGTATGTTTATACTTCTTAAATATTTAAAAATGTGTTCTTAAGAGCATTATAAACAGCTTGAGTAAATTATATGTAAAACAATGAGAGAATGAATCTTGATCTTTCACAAAGTTTAGGAATATCAAGTGGGTCACGTGGGAATTAAATGGTGTCTAATCATCTTCAGAACAGTACATCAGAGGCCTAAGATTTTATTCTCATTTCTTTTCGATGTGAAATAACATCAAAACCTTGTTTAACCTTTGATTCTTCAGAATGAGGAAATGAAGATAGTAATATTTGCTTCTTAGTCAGATCATTTTTTTTTTAAAGTGAGTCACGCTTACCCTTAACAAAGGTTTTGAAGTTTCAGGAGAAATGGCTTGACAATTATGGCTATAAAATACTATTTGGGGGCGGAGGCGATAGCACAGCGGGTAGGGCATTTGCCTTGCATGCACCCGACCCAGGTTCGACTGTTGTGACTTCACCTATGTGTGAGTCTCCTCGGACGAGCTGGACTGCGCCCCTGCGCAAGGTGGTCGGTGAGTTCAAGGATGCACTGCGCAACTCGGGGGACGGACTTGGACAGATGTCCTTGGAGTTCTACCAGAAGAAGAAGTCACGCTGGCCTTTCTCCGATGAGTGCATCCCCTGGGAGGTGTGGACAGTCAAGGTGCACGTGGTGGCCCTTTAGACTATAAAGTAAAAAAATAAGGTTTTCTTTTAAGAAAGACCTCCTTACTTTTTTTAAGAGTAAGAAATAACAGAAACTCAACCATGAACAAATTTAGAACTCAGTATCTACCTGTGAGTCAATGACAAAGTTTAAAATGCAAAATAAATTTAGTTCTATAAGTATTTGTAAAATCATGTTGAAGTTCAAGATATCCATTTGGAATAACAATGGGGAACATATTTTGCACCACAGAATTGTGGAATTCCCTAAGATTTACCTCTATGTGTGGTTTACTTTTCTTTATCACAATAATAAACAAATATAATTTAAATGTCCCTATTCTACTTTAAGAGTTTTAGTAATACAATTATGTGATAAGTTTTCATTTGAATGCAAAATGTATTGTTTCTCGGGATGGTACAGAGCGTACATTGAGGACTAGTGACTTACATGGAAGTTTGAAATTTCACTGGCTTCACATTCTAGATTTTCTACAGTGAAATATCTAAGGGAACAATTTCCAAGTTAAATATTTTTTAGTGCGCATCACTATAAGATTAATATTTACTGTCCAGTCTCTAAAAGTATAGATGGTTTTGGGTAAAACTACTTTTATTCAGAAGAAGATAACAGTGATTGACACTGAGATAAATGGTCAAAAAGGGTTAAGCTTAGATGTCAAGTTCATTTATTTATTTTAAACACTGCTCAGGATTAAATACAGGGTCTTAAACACTCAGGTCAGGTGCTCTACCACTCAGCAACCTATAGGCCTGGATGTTTAAACATGTTAGATGAATTATCTGTTCTAAGGTATTAAATTAGCAAATAAAATGTTTTATGTACATTTTATTTAACAAAATTTATGTATTAAATTAGCAAATAAAATGTTTCATTTTTATCTTATATTTGGAATGTTTCACAAGTTTTGTTAAGACTTTTAAGTGAAATTGATGTGCTAAGTTTTTCTTTATAAGTACATAAACAAAATGAAAATCTAGATCACATTAAGTGTTTGAGTAGACAGCCTAAATATTACCCAGTTCATTATCTAAATATATCTTTCTAAAACAAGATTTCAGATAAATCTGACCATGTATACTAGCATAACAATGATATAGTCAAACCAAAACTACACAGCACTGTGAATACCAAGTGTTCTGATTGCCACTTTGACATTTTTCATATTATAGTTACATTTAGACAGGTACTAATATTACATCAGAAATCAAATAATTATCAGATTTTAAGGAACGCTAAACAAATACTTCAAAATAAATACTTTTTCCTATGTGTAAGAACTCTATCGTGATTAAAGAAACTGAGTTGAAAGTATCTTTGAAGAGCATTAGCTTGATATTTTAAAAACAAATGCATATAAGTATCCAAATAAGGAAAAATGATCAGAACATGAGGTATTAAAATTCTTGTAAAATTAATAAAATTTGCATGATGGAAAATGTATTGCAGTTATTGTTCAATACTTTTACTGCAACCATATTTTTTGAATTATAACAGATTCCTGCACTGCAGTGACTTTTGGCCCTCCAGCCATCACAGGTCTAATGCCAAGTCTCAGCCTCAGCACAGCAAAACGTCTCATATAATTTCTTATTCTGTCTATGAGGTGTGCAATTAATCTTTGTTTCCCAGTGTTAGAATGCCTCCAAACTTTGTGAGAAAGAGAGAAGCAAGACATCACTATACAAAATTCTGTTCTCTCTGGACTATAACAATAATGATTTAACGATATAAGCACCTATATCTCAGGGGAAAGAATATAAGCAGAACTATAAAATGTCATAATTATAAACTGGTCAAGCTAAGAAGACATACTGGTAAATATTTATGCACTTTATAACAGGAGCTTAAAAACAGGGAGAAAAATATGCTAAGATAGAAGGGGGTTGGCGATAAATCCATTATTAGAGTTGGGAAATTTATGTAACGCATTGATGAAATAAGTAAAAGAACAATACAGTTTTAAGAGTTGAACAACACTAATTTGGCCCGATTAACATTTACAGAACACTCCAACAAGTGCTGGTAGGTTATACGTCCTTCTCAAGTGTGTGAGAAAACAATGAGCAAAATAATTCATACACTGAGTGATAAGATATGTCTCATAATTTTAGAATGAATAGAACTACAATGGATGCCATTTGAGCAAGTGCATTCAATTGAATCAGTAACAGAGAACTACCTGGAATACCAAAAATTTCATGGATACTAAATTGGTAGGCTATAAAATGAAAGAGTAAAGAAAAAAATTAGGAAGTCTTTGATTTTTTTTTGGGTCGCACCCATGCACCCATCAATGCTCAGGGGTTTCTGGGGGACCATATGGAATGCGCAGGATCCAGCCATGTGCAAGGCAAACACCCTACCTGCTGGGCTATCACTCCAGCCCGGAAGTCTTTGATTTAAGGACAATAAAGAACCCGTAGTGGAGTCTGCAGGGCACAGCAGGATAGTACTTAAAAACACATACATGAAAACTACCTCCAATCATATCAAAGAAAGATGCAAAATCCGTGATCTTAGCTTAGTTTCTTAAGTGAAATAAATTAGAATAGGCAAAACATCTACTTATACTAATTGCTCAAATGAAAATTAGCAGAAATCACAAGTATCAAAATTCAGAGAGATAGTTTACATATAGACAATACTGACCTTAAAGGGACAATCATAAAATAGACAAATTTATTCAACTAAATGTAATAACTGAGATGAAATACAAAATTTACTGGAAAACAAATACACCTAAGTTCATTCCAAAAGAGACTTTATATTTTGCTTCTCACTTTTATAACTAGAGGGTTGACCTGTTTTGTTGAGTAATTTTATATTATAGAATTATGACCCAAAATAAAAACACCCTAGAGAGACTAGTGTGTGATTCATTTTCCTGTCTGCCAGAGAGCAGGGGTAATATGTATTTTTCCTAAAGACAGATATCACACATAAGAGTTTTGGGCACATACATTTGACTCAATTATAATCTCAAACATTTATAGCACAGTGAGACCATAAAGTGTTTACTGTAGATAGACATAAATGGATTTTTCCATGCCCTTACCTGGATTTGATCTTGAATGTGATTGTGAATGTGTGCACTGTGTAAGGATACAATCATGGGGACTTTTTTCAAATTCAATTAATATAGATATTGCATGATGCATTTTGGCATTATTTATTTATGCACTCAGCTGTTTTCAGGGATTACTCTGGCTCTATGCTAAGGGATCAAGGATCACTCAGGGATCACTCCTGGGAGGATTAGGGCATCATTTGCAGTGCCAGAGATTGAAACCAGGTCTGCCGTGTTCAAGGAAAGTGTCCTACACACTGTAATATCACTCAGCCCTCCGTGCTGCTGTCTTATAAATGTGACATTAGAGTCTATTTCTGGTAGAACTTTTTTTAAATAACACATTGGAATTGGTGCTCTAATCTGTTTGAACAATGCAAATTTTGTCAAAGTATATGTTTTGGCAATATCAAATGCGAAATGTTTGTTTGATTTTCCCATTGCTTGTGTCAGAAACATCTAAATTTTTATGTAGTAAAAATCCTTTTTTTTAAAAATGTAAGCATGTATTTCTTAAATGGTTCTTACTTTGATACACTCAAACCGGGAAAGTTTATTTCAGTTCTACATGATTAGGAAAGATGGGTATTAACTATAGCATAAGAACATTTTTTGTGTGATGTCTGTAATGTACAGTTGAAGAAATGGTATTAAATGAAACAGTGAGTTGGAATTTATCTGCAGCTCTTTGTACTGATTTTGGTGAGTAGAAAATAGTGAATCATTATAATTAAAGACTCAAGAACTATTAATATGATTATAATAAAAGTTGATAGAACACCTCCATACCTGAGCCATTTTAAACACATCTTAAGAGTCACAGGAAAAAAATAACTTTAACCTGATTATATATAATTTTAATATTCAGCCCTAAACCTGTACCCTAATGTGCTGTAATAAATTCAGGGTTTATTGCAAGAGCTACTTCCATATGAGAGAAATAATAGCTCTTATAAACACCCCTAAATGAGTATCCATTTTTTTGTTTAATTATTTAACTAGAATTAGTAGGCATATATTTTGAGATCACTATGGGTCAAGGGAATCTTATATACATCTATTTCAAAGAGTACCTATATTCTGGTATATTGGAACTTTAGTTGAAATAAAAAGTCTAGCCCTAATTTGTTCTCTGATTAAATCCGATTCCAGGATACTTGTCGTTAGAATTCATCTAAAGGTAGCAAGAATTTTAACATGCTGTCCCAATCAGCATGCTCTATTTCCCAAGCAGGTCTATGTCATTAGAGAAACAGAAAAAAAGAATTTAATTGGTTCTCTCTCCAGTCTATCTGTTTGGGTTTTGTCAACAAAGGCTAAGAGATCAGAAATCACTTGTTAACATTTTGCTTGTGTCTGGTATATATTAAAATGCTTTCCCCAGTTGCTTCCACCATTCACATAGCCATCTTTTTAACAGTTTTTGTTAGTTTATTTTCCCTACATTTTCCTTCACTGCATTTATACAGATGTTAAAGTTTGCTCTAATAGCTGTTCTTCCAAAGAGAATATTTGTCTTACAAGCATTTTTTTTTTCAAATTCAGCACAAGAGCAATCAACTAACTCTCTGGCAGAGCACACAAATGAGAGTAATATACCCTGTCAATGAAATTAAAAAATCATATTATCAGATCTATTTCTAATTACAAAGATTTCTTCTGAGGACCTAATGTTTCTTAGAGAACTATCAACTTCTCTGTACTTTTAATAAATCTCAGATGTATCTTTATTGTTTGCAATTATGGGACTTTTTAAAGTGTGTGAAGCAGAATCCAGATGAATAAAGCCTCTGACAGTCTGATGAGACAAGAGCAGAGAGCTCAGAGGGTCTTCTTTTGGAAAGATCATGAGAATTTCCTTCTTTTCAAGCTCAAATTCAGATTTCGGAAGAAGAGCTACTTTCCAGTTCCACAGGATAAGACACAATTTGTCTCACTCTCTGCTGTGTTATGAAGGAGAATTTCAGTGCCCTGTTGAGAAGCCCTGTTCGCGAGGTTGTTTTCTTTTTCTTTTTAAGAATAATCTGTAGGCTGACATAACGACAGACACCCTAAGATTTTTTGGATTGAAATTTTTGCCTCCCCCTGGAAACAATGATGTGAAGAGGGGAAATTAGGACAAGGCAAATGAGGACAAAGCAGAGGTGGCCTCGTCTGCAATCAGGTCTCATTCCTGCATAGGAGAAATGGTGTGTTCAAGAAGATACTTAAACGGCCCGCTGTGAAACCACAAAAATTGTGTGACTAAGTAAGAATATAAATAGCAGGCGAGAGATGTGCATGATACTTTCTGAGAATTGGATGCATTTATTACAATTTGACCCTAGTTATTTATTCAATTTGAATAATTACTAAAATTTAAATAAATTAGACAGTTAAAGTCTATATGATGCAGTTTTTTTTTCAAATATCAAACAAAATCGATTGGGCAAATATTTGTTTGCATTTGCTTTATAGTCATACTTAACGATGCTCAGACTTAACTCTGGCTCTTTGCTCAGAGATCACTCCTGGTGGTGCTCCGGGAATTGGTCATAGTGCTAAGAAATGAACAGGGGTCAGCTCCAGGCAAGTTGCTTAACGCCTGTGCTACTATCTCTTCGGCTCAGCTGGTAGGTTGTTGTTTGCTTCTTTTCTGATTGTTTCAGGAGGTCACTATAATCCCATTCTTTGTGGTGTTGGCCTTGCTTAAAAACATAAAGTATCAGGAAGTCCCTAAAGTGTTCCTTGTCACTAGTGCTGCTAACTTTTCCATTCTTTGAACAACACCTTAACATTTCAAGGCCATTTGAATAGGGCTACATTTTATTTAAATAGTGAAAATGAAAATCACTGTATCACTGTCTTCCCATTATTCAACGATTTGCTCAAGTGGGCACCTGTAATATCTCCATAGTCCTGTTACAAGCAAGTGTATCCCAAGGGCATCTGCTTGCTCCAGGGACAAGAAGAGCTTCAAAACATTCTTTAGGTCAAGGAACTGAGGTCCATAATAGTTACTAGTTTTTTGGCATACCAAATTAAACACAAGTAGCTTGCCAGGCTCTGCCATGTAGGTGGTATAGTCTCAGTAGAAGGCTCTCATCTTGAGCATTGACTGATGAAACTTAAAGGGGAAAGATCAGGTTTTCTCTTGGATGGAGCTCTGAGGAACTATGGAGGCTGGATGTTGAGAATGACTGACACATGATGTGTGAGTTGCTCTGGCTTCTTGCTAGGCTTACTGGGATGATGGGTATCAGTTAGAACCTGCCTAGAACAGTATACAGTATATAAATGTGAAAGATCCTGGGAAGGACCTTAACATACTTATATAAAAACTTATGTTCCAGAGTATGTTTTCCCTATTATATTATATTATCTGGCAAAACACGGAAATTTTCCTCTTTCTTTCTTTTTTTCTTTTTATTTTTCTAGATTGAACCTTATATAAAATAAATGGCTATTTATAAACTAGCGACACATAGCAAAAAAATTTAGATTACCATTTAAATAAAAAAGAAGTCAGAATGTATCCAAGGTTAGTATAATTAAAGATGTGTGGGGCCTTTGAGAAGAAAGTTACATATTTTTAAATATGCAAATGAATACATATAGAGATATATACATACATGTTGATAGTAAAAAACAATGTATTTTCTCTAAATCATCAAAAAATTAATCCAGTTGTAAAATTTGCCATTTATTCAGAAATATTAGATTAATTTAAAAACTAATTTGGAAAAGCATTGGCTATGATTGATAAAGACAAATTTCATAAAACCTTTTATAAAACTTTCCATAACTAGGAGTAAACAGAGAACTTTTCTTTGAATAATTTTCCTGCAGCATTAAAACCAAACACAGACCCAAATGTACATATTCCTAGACATATTTTCATATTTCTGTTACCATATTGAAGTTGGAAATGTTTTGGTTAAAAAATTCACCTCTATATTTCTTATTGATAATTAGTATTTATTCACAGAGAATTTTTCTTGTCAATAAAGAGATTTTTACCTTAAATTTAAGTTTAGAAGATATAAATTAACAAATCAGAAAAGATAAGAAATTGAATACTGAATTAAAAATACAATCTATATCACATATCACATAAAAATGAAGATATAGAAACTTACACTTCCACCAAGACACTGTTATAACAAAGAACATAAAAGAATGACAATAATGCAAAAAATGGCTTCCAGACTTGACTCTGAACGTATTTGCTATATTATTTCTATTCAATAACAAACATCACTTTTCTTAAATTTATTCTTTTTTTTTTTTTTTGCTTTTTGGGTCACACCTGGCAATGCTTAGGGGTTTCTCCTGGCTCTGCACTCAGGAATTACTCCAGGCGGTGCTCGGGGGACCATATGGGATGCTGGGAATCAAACCCGGGGGGGCCGACATGGGCCAGCCGGTGCAAGGTAACCCGTTGGGCTATTGCTCTGGCCCTTAAATTTATTCTTTGTTTTACTCAAAAAAATAAATTTTTATGCCAAAAAACATATGCTTTTTACAAATTACTTTATAGTCTTGTTTTAGCTATTTCTAGTTATATAACACATATCTTATACTGCTTGTATATCTTTATGTATACTTATAATATTTGCAGAAAATTTATGCCAAGTGGACCCAGGCATAACTCTTCAACTCCACCTTTCTTCCTGCATTAACATATGCCACAGAGACCTGAGCCCTATGAAAGCAGGATGAGAACGCTATTTGGGTCTCCCAGAGAGGAATAGAAAGAGCTATGCTTGGAATATCATGCCTCACTCAAGTGAAAGAAGGAATCCGGAGCTCCGACCTCCATCACTGTTCCAGAGTCAGGGACGCTGCCGTGTTTGCCAAGGCATCAAAAATCAGATGGGCTGGACATGTAATGCGATTTGGAGTCAACCGCTGGACTAGAGCCGTTACCGACTGAATCCCATGGGATGTCAAAAGATCACATGGCCACTCACCTACAAGATTGTCAGACTTCCTTGTCAACACCCTGAAGGAACAGTTTGAGGCTCTTCATATTCCTGAATCAACCAGATGCCATTAGGCTACATTGGTACATGATAGGGTCCAATGGAAAAGTTACTGGCACCCGCTCCGAGCAAGTTGATGAATCATGGGATTCAAGGTAAGTGATCATGTGGACCATGACTTAAAGATAGGAGTAAGGAATCAAATTAAAGGGACATTTTATTTTATTTCATTGTTGCTCACTGTATTTGGCTGAATCAAAAGATTTTTATGAGCAATCAAATGAATTCAACAGGACTATTTGATTTTGCTCACGTGAATATATATAACATATAGTCAAGATTTTTCTCTGAACATGGACATAGTAAGTATAACTAACCTCACATACATTTTACCAACCTCATATATATAGGAATTTTCATATATATTTATATTGAATTACAATTAAAGTGTATCAAGAGAAAAATAGAGATATATACCACCACAGAATTTTTAATTGAGTGCTTATATATAATATATATATATACATATATATTATATATGTAGAAAATTTGACATATAAATATGTGTAAGCAAAAAACCTAGAGTATATAATTGAGGAAAGCATATAAAGAGATATAGAATATTTAGGTTATTGAAAATGAGGAGTATTGGGAGAAATTAATTAAAATATATTATTTACCAAGTGAAAACAATAAGTGCTCCCATTCAATTATAGTTCAGCATGTTTCATGGCCCTACTGATACATTAATTGTGAAGACACAAATATAAATCATGCTCTAGATTGGGGTTTCTAAATGATTTTTTATTCAGGTGCTCCCTTTTGCCTGAGAAAATTATTTACATGACCTCAAGCATAGATATGTAAGTATTTACTGTTAATAAATATAAATGTATTTTTAAACAAATAATTGAGACATGGCCATATTTAGTTGTGCAATGCCATATTGGATTGTGACTAGCTTATAGACAATTAGTTTCAAAGATTAACCCTACCATGTAGCATTTAGAAAGATCTGAGAGGATAGACGTAATCTGTGAAACAATGAGAATGTAGCGGTGTTTTGGGCACAATTTTTTTGTTTGTTCACTTGAAGGAGAAAAAATTTCTATGAGACCACTGAATTATTTTTCTTTTTTTTCAGAAAAGGGTCTTGTCAGTCAAATAAGTATGGAAAACTCTGTTCTACTTACATATTTGTGGGAATGCTTTAAGAAAATTTTAGTTTGGCAAATCAGTAACAATTATTATAAGATAATGCTATAGAATTAGATTTTTATGGAGCTAATTTCTTCCCAGGCTTAGGGTTGAAATCCCAGTAGTTATCATTAAATATATACTGTGCCATATAAAATTGCCAACTGAAATAATTCATGTGGAGCGCATCATAATCAGTAAATGTGAAGCATAGTGATAACGCTATTAACCAATTTCACATTTTTACTAAAACCTAATTCGATTAAAATGTCTTGAAGTGCACATAAACCTCACTAAGTATAGAGATATATACACATGCACATAGAAACATGAGCTAGCAATATATAAATATTCTTTTTTTGGGGAGTGACACCCGGTATTGCTCTGGGGTTACTCCTGGCTGTGCACTCAGTAACTACACCTGGCAGTGCTCAGGGAACCATATGGGATGCCAAGAATCAAACCCAGGTTGGCAGCATGCAAGGCAAATGCCCTACCCGCTGTGCTATCACTTCGGCCCCTATACAAATATTCAATACCAGTGAATAAGCAGTCACACCCTCCTCCTGGATTTACTCTCTTAGAGTGTGAAGATAAGACCACATGAACAGGTTGGCCGGTAGGAAGTAAGTTTGTCCTTAAAGAGAATGTCTGAGAGTATAGGGATTTCTCATCAAGGGAAGGAAGGAGTAATCATGAGTAAAAAACTCACTGTATAGATTGATAGATGGATAGATCGATCGGCAGATTGATATATAGTATATTGTATTGATATGTATATATTTGTGTATATGTAGGTATAGTTATGTAGTATACTATATACATATAGGTGTATATGTACAAATGCATGTATGTACTTTATATGTGTGTGTGTGTACTTTTTTCAGCTCTGGAGAAACAGCATGGAAATTAGAGTGAAATGCAACTCCTCAAACTAAGGGAGGAGCAGTTGGGGTACTGAGATAACACAGGGGTTCTGGCGTTTGCCCTGCAGACAGCCCAGCGACCGGGCAGACTGCAAATTCCCAGCACTGCATAAACTGAGAAGCACCACAACCTCCTGGAGCAGTGGGCTTGCCATCGGTTCCTGAAATGTCCCTGGATCACCTGAGCACTGCCTGTGAAGACCCCCAGAAAAAGAGGAGATCTTCAGCTACTCCTTTTACGATCATATATTAAAATTAGTAGATAAGCAATCATTTTACTTTTTTAAATAAAACCATATGTAACCACCCCCAAAATAATACATTCTAGGTACATGGCATAACATTACTCCATCTCCCCATCCCAACTACCTCCTCTTTGTTTTTATAGTTTATTTCATCATTGTATGACATTCATTTTCTTTTGAAAATATTCTAGCTGCATTAAATATATTTCCATCAAATACTTTTCAATTATTTGAATCTCTCCATGTTTTATTAATATTGATGTCGATATTTATGTACTTCTAAGTTTCCTGGTGGTTTAGTGGTAAGGATTTAGAGTTCTCATTTACTTCTATATCCAATCTTTAACTCTATTGGTCAGCCAATTTTTTAGTTTTCCTCTAAATGACTAAAATTAAGGAGTCGGTAAGTAATTGTTTTGTAGTTAACAACTGAATCAATGGCAGAAGTTTCCTAAAAATGATTATAAATGCCAGCCTTATGACATTGATTTTATGAAGAAGAGTTCATGTGAGAGAAATAATGATTTCTCATGACTTGAGACCAAGAATAAAGACAATTATAGAATTCTTGAAGCAACAGTCATAGGCACACAGGAGGCTTTTGGGGAATGAGGGGCTGGGTTGCCATGGTGTTGAAAGTTGTTTCTCTGTGGGGATTATTGATGACAAAAGCTCCCCGTTGTATATTGATTTTTATCTTGTCAAGTTGTTGGATCCCACAGCTCTTATGGAAATGGTTTATAGTTTTTATGATAAAAAGTATAAATAAGAAAACAGTTTGTAATATCTTCCAGGGGGAAAATTTCCTTTATTCATGGCGATCGTGGGTGTACACTCTTCCCAATAACCTCAGTTCTCATTCATAGTCAAGAATTAAATGGATAATAAAAGTGTGACTTCAATGGGCACATACCACTCAAGCATCCAACCATTTTGTGAGTGCCTCAAGTGAGAAACACCCATTCGTTTTTACATGTTAATTCTATAGTCCAAGGATTGGGTAAGAATCTAACACAAATGGCAGAATTAACAGCACTTTCTTAACATTTTAATGAAATATTTAGTCAAAAATAGCCCATTTCTGAACAACAACAAGAAATAAATTAAGCTATGTAGCACACTAAAATTAACATTCATGCCAATGAACTCTATATTAAACAGCCAATAAACTCAATATTTGGACTGAACAAATTATGACTGATATTGAAGTGGGTAGTAATGACTTTGAACATGACTAAAAGGTTTATATCATAGACGGTCTGATTTTTTTTAGTTACTTTCCCTAAAGCTTTTTACTGTGACTCTTTCAGCAAAAACAAGTACACTATAGAGTCCTTTATAGTTTGTCTCCGAAGTCAACCTTCTGCCATGAGCTTGTGGAGAGACGGGCCCAACCTTTCCCTGACACACAATAAAGGATCACACAGGAGAGAATCCCAGTGCTGCTCCTAACTCCTCTCTGTTCACTCGGGAGAGAAGTCAGGGGGTACTCAAGAAAAACTACAATTTTAAGCACTCTATTTAAACACTACAATTTTAAACACTCTATCTCTTCCCGACTAAAAACTACAATTTTAAGTTTAGGGGAGAGGCTAGAGTCTGTTACCAAGTGTATCGAAAATGGAAATGATAAGAATTTGCCTGTGTGTAGTATCAGGGATCCAAGCAGGATCAGTGTATACCTTAAAGACTGGGTTCTCTCAAAAAAATGAGTCAAGAATCTTTGAAAATAAATTCTTTAGTAAGCATTGGCTGTGTTCTTAGTATGAAAGCAATAAATACTCTGAAAAAAGGCATGCAAATAGATTGCAAACTAAAAAGAGAAATTCTTGTGACATTGGCCAGGCACAATCACATAAAGAAGAGAAAGAACTGTGGGGGATGGAAGAGAGTCGGGAAGAGATGTCATTGATAAGCATATTAGGCTGAATGTTATGATGATGCATTATATGATCAGATTTGCATTTAATAAAGACAATTTCAATGAGACTGCATAATGCATACATGGCTGGAGGATTATGCCCAAGCCCACAGATGTGTGGCTCCGGGTAGTTTCTCAGAGAATATTACTTTTAGAAGTCTCCCAAGCATCCAATGTCTCCTGAGTTTGTATTGTTGACCTTTATAAATTTTTGTTTCCCAAGAGAAGGAGAAATTATGACATAGGAATCGGAGAAGATGAAACATACATGGATTTACCAGGCTGCCTGAGTTGGAAACTACAAATCATGTTAGTAGCACACTGGATCTAGTCACATGAGTCATTTCTAGACAGATATGACTCCATTAAAGCAGGCAAACTATACTGACGGGTGAAGTACTGTGGATCTTCTCCACCCTGCAGATGAGCTGATCACAGCCTGGCTTATCACAGACCCACCCTGCAGCAGTCTTTTTCCAGCCCAACCAGGTACGCTGATCCAGAGACTCACATACACAGGGCAGAGCTGCTTCCGTCTCTCACTGTGCCCAGGTGATCATGAGGCACCCAGGAGGGAAGGAGAGTTCTAGCCCTGGCCCGCCACCCCAGCAGAGCCTCACAAGAAGCTAGAGGAAGCCCTCACACCATGAGGGCCACCATTTTCCACATCTGGACTCCCCTCTCATCAGAGCTCCACCCAGCAGAAGAGCTATCACAGCTTGCTCATGTGGCCGCTTTGCGACAGCGTGGTTCATCAATAAATGCTTGAGATTAGAGGTGACTACAAGAGTATCCCACCTGCATGGCAGAGCCTGGCAAGCTACCTGTGTCATATTTGATATGCCAAATACCAGTAACAACCAGTAACAGCTCTTTATGTTCCTTGCACTAACAGATGACCTTAGGCTACGCTAGCATGTCACAGGACATATGGAGATATTACTAGTGCCCACTTGAGCAAATCCTTGATCAACTGGAAGACAAGTAATACAAATGAGGTAGGATACAGACTCTCCAGAGATACTAATATCCAAATTATGTTATTTATAAAGAGGTTTTAGGGAGGTGATGGGAGCTCTCAAAGCAGAACTCAGTAGACACAAGGATACCCATGTTGACACTCGCCCTAGTTGTGGTGACCCAGTATTCAGCACCAGAGGCTAATAATATGGTATTATTTGGGCCTGGCAGTGTTGGGGGTCACCAATACCACATCCAGCCGATGGTGGAGTTGTGGTGGCAGGTGGCATAGAGAGACACAGATAAAGTGAGGCTCTACAAATGTCAGGTATGTGAGCTAGCCCCAAGGCAGAACCAGGATCTGAATATGTGATTGATTTGGTGTTGGAATACATGGACAAATCACTTGACTTTAAGAAATGAGTACGTTTTGAATGTTCTGAATAGATTTATTGAGACTAGCAAGTTCCATTGAAGCTGGAAATGAAGTTTAAGTTGGAATAAAAGTACTGTGTTGTGAGAAAGACATGATCAGACACTAGTGCAGACTAAACTCGGGAAGAAAACCAGGTTTGCCGCTAGATCACGCAAACGGATGACTATGATTTGGGCCTGGTGGTACCAATTAGCATGGCGGACATCTTGAAATATAAGATGAGTGTTGTGAAAGCATGGATCTTATACTGAGTTATGGGAGCTGTGGGGAATTTAAAAGGCTGTCATAATTCTTCCCGATAGATCGAACACCACCTTGTCCTTGTAATAAAGCTCTAAATAATCCTACATTCAACAGAAGTACTTGTTCTCTTATCCTTCTCTTTTCTGTGTGACTTGCTTTATTCTCCTTACTGTCATTTTCATCTAGCAACACCTTTACACATATGCACAATCAAGTGTACAATCATAGCCCTTGGATTGTGCTCTGCAGTAGTCATGATACCTGATTATATGTTGAATGGTCTGAGACCAAATCAAAAAAATGACAACAACAATAGGCATGAAAGCTAGAGGGTTATCATGATTTATAATTATCTTCAGAAAAGAAACTTTAAAGAAACTTACCATAAATAGAAAACTATGTATTTACTGCCAGCAGTACACAGCTGATTCATAAAACTGCAAAAGTGTGGGCAAGGGAAATAATTTTTTACTACAGACAATATACAGAAATACAGTATGCATGTATGTGCACACGCACACACACACACACACACACACACGCAATGTGCTGTTATATTGCAGTGCCTGTGAGGTTCCTGCAGGTTCCTGCTGTGGTGTTGACTGACCTGATTTTCATTGACAAGCAATGCTCTTCCTCAGAAAATGCCTCCCATAGAGAAGTGCCTTCAGGTTGTTCCTGTTTGGAATAGAACATTATATCATACAAGCACAGTTATAACTTAGTTACCCTTGACACATCTGACACATCTGTTTTATGTATAAAACACTTGTGATTTCTATCATTAAAACCTTTGCTTAACTTCAAAAAATAAATTCTCACTCCTAACAACTCACATGTAGCAAACTTCAGTATACGGTACCACATTAAAAACAATAGAGCACATGATACACTAGAATGAAAGACTGAACAGTCTTCTCATTAAATTCATAGAGTCAGCTCTGGGACTTGTTGATGTGGATATTTGGTGACAATAACTAAAATTAATCTTGCATAAAATTTTTGTCTAATCCTGTAATACTGAAACTGCATTTTTAAAAACAGCTAATAGCTTACTTTGATGTGAAAAAATCATTTGTCAAGTAGGTCAAGGGCAAAAAATAAAATTGGGAATCAACAGCACAAGGCAAGAGAGAATACAGAAGAAGTCAGTAAATGTTTGGCGCACTACGAGCCCAATGAAGGTGGTGGTCAAATTCGTTTTATTTTGTTTCGTTTTAATAGTGTGATTCCTTCATTTTAAAATTACAGGTGTCTTAACATATAGCCTACCTACACATAAACATCTGTATGTATAAAATTAATAATTTTCTTTCAGAACTATTATTTATATGATTTAAGTTTGATTTTAAATTATAACTTGAACATAGTAGTATGGATGTATTCCTTAAGTGTAGACCATCTGAAACAAAGTGTGAATAAATAACAGAACCAAGATTTTCACTGATAAATTAAGCCAGGTGAACTATTTCAGACTTGTAATTTGCATATATATGCATATGCTTGAGGCATATATGTATACACATGTATATATGTATATATACATATATGTGCATATTTAACAGTTCTCCAATAATATGTTTACACTTTGATGAGATTTCACAGTTCTTGGGTCCTCATAACCTACATATGTCTAATCTAGTAGGAAACATAATATTTTACACTGTGTTTCTAAAATATCAATACTATTTTGATAGAAAGTAAGAACAACAAACTGAAATAAAATGTTACAGTAGCCTTTCATAAATCATAAATAAGGGAAAATGTTTCCTTTAAATAGCATGACAGTAAAGATGAGAGTCAGAGTTCGCAGAATAGGTATCCTCCAAGCAAGCTCTGACCCACAAAACTCATTTATATATTTTTGACAGTTGTTGCGGTAGGAAACTGGGAATTGTTGATGGCAAACATAATAAATCTATCACACTGCACTTGAAGGAGTCAACATGAGTTTGTGAAATGTGTATTTATATAAAATTAGTCAAGGAAACAGGGCCCAAAAAGGGTTTCACATGAGTAGAATTATTTATGCTCAGGATTGAATGTTGAAGTAGCTTCGCTCTTTTGTTTCTGAAAAAATTTAGAAAGTCAAGCTCTAATGACTTTGGAATCATTTGTGCTCTTAGAATACCTGAAAATTAAACATCAGGGAGAAGTAGAGATTATCTTTATACACAGGAAAGCTGTGAGTTTGTTAATACTTTGTGATATATTTTAAGGCAGCTTCACATTAATTAACATCAAGTAAATTGAAAAACAGAACGAAAAGCCATGAAAAGTGTTATTATTCTCTTCTTCTAAAGAAAGGATGGTCTACAATCATGAATTCAGTATTTCAACACTTACCTGAAACTTGATCTAAAAAAACTTTGAAACTGTGAGAAAAATATTTTGAAATGCTTTGACTTCTTTTATCATAACAGATACTCTTAGAAAACCTTATACAATTCTCTAATAATACAATGGTGATGAGTTACTATGGGACTTTATTTACCGTGAAGGTTTCTAGGCTGGACATTTACATACCGGATTTGGCATACCTGGGATGGAAACCAGTATCAGAATTATATATTACTAACAATGATACAAAAATATGAGTATTCTATTTTTATACCACCTATAGATATATTTAATAACATGAAGTGATTTATTCAAAAGTATTATTTGTAGCATTTCTCAAAGTCATTCCTAAAATATATAAAGAACATGGCTAAATAAAGACATTGAAATTGCAAAAAATTCCTCCAAAACACCAGGCAGCTATTTGATCAATTGTTAGCTGATGCTCTATACATTTACTCTGAGGAATTATAATGACTTATATGTGGAGATAATCTGAATTTAGAGAATTACAAATGATAATACTACGAAAGAATTTTTTTTCTCATAGAAACAGAGCATCATTAAATATAATTTTCCAATTTAATGGTGACTTCTTTTTGTGAAGGTTCAATTACAGGGAGGATGAGGGACAAACATGTGTGCACATCCTTTTATAAAAAATAGTTCTGTAAAATTAGCTATCAGAAACACTGAGAGAACACATACCTTGCATGCATTATCATAGTTAGGTCACATCTTTCTAAAGAGATGACACTGAATATAACAAAGTTACCTGAAATAATAGAAGTAGCTTAAAATTTAAATGCACAAGATGAGAGCCTGCTACTGAGAGTATACCACCCGCAGGCAGAGCCTGGCAAGCTACCGTGTTGTATTTGATTTGCAAAAAATACAGTAACAATTATAAAAACCAGTAACCTGAAGGAATGGTCTGAGGCTCTTCATGTTCCTGGAGCGAGCAGAAGCCCTTGGCTACACTAGCATGTGACAGGACATATGGAGATGTGACTGGTGCCCACTCGAGCAGATCAATGAACAACAGGAAGACAAGTGATACAAAATTTACACAGCTATAGAATATAATACTCATAAATATTCCCTCTTCAATTAATGATCAGAGACAATTAATGACAATTCTGATTCAAGCAAACTTTCATCTACTTTTCATATAATATTTAATTACTGATAGACATTGCCACTTCCACTAGAACCAAATCCTGAAAATAAAAAAGTGATTTGAAATCAAATGTCAAGAAGAAAAAGGGGACATAGAGGTTTTATTAAACAGAGATTATATTAAACAAACAAAACTTTGTTATATTAAACAAAAAGGTTCTATATACACACATACTTGTATATACATATATGCACACACAAACACACACATACATATTTTAATATAATGCAAAGTTGAACAGAGAAATGAACAAGGTGGTAAAGTCACTAAATATCTGGGACATCTTTTTTAGCAGATGAGCAAAAATCTACAGCAAAGACACTGATGTCAAATGTAACCAGGATCTTAATAAACATTGAGAAAATCAAAGTTGGAAGACAGGGTTAACTAGATAAATAAGTAATGAGGGCCCTGCACATAGCTCTCATCTTCAGCTCTGTTTTAACTTCTATACTGACTGAAAACAAGGGAACTCAAATACATATTTCTTGTCAAGTCTCAAATTCAGTGTGTGTTCTGTGTGTGTTTTGCATGTGTGTGTATGTTTTGCATGTGTGTGTGTATGTATTTGATAACACCCAACCATGCTCAGGACTTCTTCCTAGCTATGTCATCATGGATCATTCCACATTGCCAGGGGGGCATATGGGGTGTCAGGGATTGAACCAGGACTGGCTGTATGCTGGGGAAAATGCTCTTATCATTGTACTATTTCAATATGGCCCACAAATACTTATTTTTTTTATCAGAGGTCCTTCTAGCATGCTCACATGCCATGCATACAATGAACTACTTTCTAAAAGTCTCCACTTGGATCCCTAATCACAGGTCCCAGAGTGTGCTTAATATATTTATGCTAAAATCTGTCACTTGTTTCTCCTATTTAGTTGATTATAACTAACCACTGTCTCCAATTTTCAGGCCATGGGGAGTGATTTGGGAGTCCAGAGTATTTAACACACAAAAAGTATTGCAGTAAGAGATTCCAAGGAAGTGAATGGTTGCCTGATTAGGAAAGTTAGAATGCCGGAATGGAGGATTCTGCGCTCTCCTTTCATTTCCAATTTGCCCAGAAGTTAAAGTGGTTTTCATAGTACTTCATATGCCTTATTAAGTCACTTCCTCTAGGTTTGTGTAACACTGAACAGGGAAGACTGTGGACATTTTCTCTTTATAATTCTAAGATCCAAGAATGCAGTACCTCCTTTTTTCTTGAGCAAGCATTACAAGAACTTGAGCAAGGTTTTGGAATGGAAACACTACCAAGCGTTGAATAACAGCTATAAGGTGACAGTTAATAAACTATCAAACAGTTGAGACCAGGATTCTGAGCCTGGCCAAGCTCATCTAAAAGGAGGGAGCCTGGGTTTACCTTTTGAGAGAGTTGAACAGTTATTTTGGGAGAGAATATAGAGAGAGAAAGTGCAGAAAGGGTTTACTAGAGACAGAGTTTGCTGGTAGAGAGAGTAGGGAGCCTGCTGGGCAGCTTACCAGGAGAATCTCAGTGGGCCTGCCTGCTTGAGAGCTTTCTGTGAGAATCCTAGTGGATCTGCCTGCTGCAGAAACCGCTGGGAGGGAGAGAGACGTTGCTGAACTAAGGTGGAGTGGAGAGATTAGAAAGATTAAAAGACCTTAAGGAGTCTGTGGACTTGTTCCTGTACCCATCGGTCAGTGGAATGGTCACTGATCCTAGAATTAACTGGGACCTTCACCGAACCCCAGTACTGGCAGGGACACTGCTTTGAAAACTTACATCCAAGGGAAACCAAATCTTTTTTTTTCTCCTCCCCATGGAAGCCAAATTTTCACATGAAACTATGATCAAACTTCACTGTCCTTGGTTTCAGAGCTATAGTACAGCAGTAAGTCTCTTTCTTGCATGCAGCTGACCTGGATTCAATCTCCAGCATCCTGGATAGACCCCAAAGTCCACCAGGAGTGATCTTAAGCCAGGTCAGGAATAATATCTGAGCATTGAAGGGTGTAATCCAAGTCAAAGCAAACAAAAGATTGATTATTGATTATTCTCCTAGTTGAATAAGAGAAGGACAGTGAAGGAAGACCCTAGAATTTATTTCAATGTGGTGTCTAAACATTTCAATTTAGTTTCTTTTGACCAGAAATGCTGATTTGTCTTGGCAAACACCTCTTCTTAAACCTAATTGTCTAAACTCCAAATTTATTTATTCATATGAATTCCTTCTTTTATTGTTTTGGAGGGTGGACGCTGAACGGTACTGAGAGTCTTGGAGGCGATGTTTGGGGACTATGCCAACATGCGGGGTCAACACTAGGGTCGCTGCCTGTAGAACATGCACTCCACCCTTTGACCTACCTCTCTAATACCTTCTTTCAACTCACCTTGAATGAATCTATTCATTTTCCTCACAAAGCCACATAAATCCCATAAACTCTTTGAATATTGAACAGGTATAACATTTAAAATACCTTTTTGCTTTCTGTTCCTTCCCCTGTGATCACCTTGAAAGAGAGAGAGGATCTTGTGGAATTAAACATTCAGGTTTCAAGGGTGGATGCACATCAGATTCTAAGTATTCTGGAATTTTGCTATGAAATTTGGAGAGTGATGTCTATTGGATCAGAGCTGTTCTGTCAATCACTGAGCTAACCTGGAACATGAAGTAAGGTGTCAATTTTATTGGCATAATTTTACAATAAAAAGATGCATATCAAGTCAAATTCCACCAACGTCTTTTGCCTGACCCTTAATAGGTATTAACTGTGTTTTGCCCTTTTCCTCTTGAGTAAGTTCTTATATCACCATTTCACAAACACAAAAAATGAGAGTGATGTTAATACAGTAAACAAGCAGCACAATCTATTTTACTACAATCTGTGACTGCCAGCAAAGTTTACTTCTCCTTTGACAGCTTGAAAATTGCAATTTGGAACCAAAGGCTTATCCCTACAATAAAGATTAGCCAGAGAAGTTTTACAAAGAAATGAGAAATTTGGCTGCTGTTTGTATTGGAATCCTGTTGGAAAAGGAGGCTCTCACCAGAAAAAGGTTATGCCCTTGATGTGTTAAGTAGGCTGTCCACTTAACCCAAAGGTCTATTCAAACAGTTCAATCAAATTGTAAGCTGTCACAAAGCCATCCAAATACATTAGAACAGTCGCCTTAACAGTTGAAAGACCTTGTGTAAGCACCAACTATGTTTATTAAGACTAAATCTCTGTCCCAGCTGAGAAGCTGAGAATGGACCTGGGGTTAAAAAGGATAAGTTATGAAATTGGTTTTTGATTGGTCTCAGTCCAAATAGATGGATGGTGGCCATAAAGACAGTGATCTTTGATGTGGAGTTCTGAGACCAGGAGCATCTTTATCATCCTTAAAATTTACTAAAGCTGCAAATGTTCACCCCCTACCCTAGATCCTAAAAACTCAGAAACTCTTGAGCACTTTTCCAGCAATTTGTTCTTCCAGATGCCTTTCGATGGACTCTGATGCCAGTGAAGCCACAAGTCACTTCTTTAGGAGTCAATGTTTTATAAGGAGACTCATGGATGCTCGCTCTATTTCACCATCTAAATAACTTTGTAACATGGAATTAATTAGATGAGGGAATTCACTATTCCCTTCAGTGATGGGAGGCAATAGTGAATTCCCAAACTATTTGGGTCTCCCAAAGAGGAATTGAAAGAGTTATGCGTGGAATATCACGACTCACTCAAGTGAGAGAAAAAATTAGAGTTCCGAACTCTTGACAACCCAGAGTCAGGGATGCTGCCTCATTTGCCAAGGTGTTGAAAATCATATGGGCGTAATGCAATGTGGAGACGACGGCTGGATTAGAGCCGTTACTGACTGGATCCCACGGGACATCAAAAGATCATGTGGCCGCCTACCTTCAAGATGGTCAGATTTCTTCGTCAATACCTTGAATGAACTGTTTGAGCTTTTTCGCATTCCTGGAGCAAGCAGATGCCATTGGGCTACACTGGCACGTGATAAGGTCAAATGGAAACGTTACTGGTGCCCGCTCGAGCAAATCGATGAATAATGGATGTCAAGTGATCAAGTGATCAAGTGAGGGAATTGTGGGTGATTTCTTAGACAGGCTGTTTGACTTGACTATTGAAATATAAAGTTTAGCATGTTTAATGTATACTAATGTTAATTGTTGGTATCACTAATATCATTATGAAGAAGATATAAAGAAATTACTGTAATGAAGAACAACCAAACAGAGCATAGGAGATAGACACAGAATGAGCTCTATCATAACAGGGCTATAGAGACTCATGAGCAAAAACAAATGATCAAGGCAACAGAACATGATCTTTTAGAACTGATCTTGCTTTGGCAGGAGTGGGGGTTGGGTCATTGAGGGTCAGTTGGGCAAATGAAGGAGCCAACTGGACACTCTGGTGGAGGGGCTTGGTGTTGAATCATTGTACGCATGTCCGTCATTTACAGTGTTTTAAATCATAGGATCTCAAATAATTTGTTTTCTTATTTGTGTTTTAGCCACACCCAGTAGTGCTCAAAAATTACTCCTGGTTCTGTGCTCTGAGATTACCTCTGGAGGTGCTCAGGGCACAGTATGTGGTACAGGGAACCAAGGCCAGGTTGTTGCATGCAAGATAAATATGTTGTCAACTGTCCTATCTCTCCAGCACCTGTTTCTTTTCTTTTTAAAGCATAAGTAGTAACTATCATTTTCAGATTTTTTTACAGTTAATATTGGAGTCACACCCAGGGATGATCAGGTCTATATCTGACTCTGACTCAAAAGTGACCCCTGGGGCCAGAGAGATAGTACAGCAGGGACAGCTTTTGCCTTGCGCCAGTGGCCTCCAGTCCAATCCCCTACATCTCATATGGTTCCCCAAGTACCACTAGGAGTAATTCCTGAATGCAGAGTCAAGAGTAATCTCTGAGCATTGCTGGATGTGATCCAATCAGGGAAAGAACATTATGGAAAAAAGTGATCATCAAATCTGTGTTATTGACACAACATTAGAGAGTATACCTTGTCACATTTAGAACCCTGTCTGACTAGATGACCCACATTCTACTTTTCCATCAAAGCATAGATGTCATAGATGGAGACAGAGGCATCTGGAGTAAGTTGTTAACCTTCCACTTAACATGTGTATTACTTCAAGAAAAATCTCAAACTCTGGTTTTGTGTTTAAAACTTGAGAGGTGGGAGTTTGGGCCATATCATGCTGGTGTTTGATCTTACTCCTGCTCTGTTCTCAGCGATCACTGGTAGGGTTTGGAGGACCAAAAGAGACCATGGGGATCAAGTCCTGGTCAACTCAGTTAAGGCAAGCACCCTACCCACTGTACTCTAACCCTGCTTCACTCTGCTTTTATTTTCCCATGCAAGTGATAAAACCAAATATGTATAACTCCTGACTATGGAATTGACATGCCATAGTCATCTATGGAATAAATGTTGACAGCTACAACATTTGGATTACAAAACGATTTCAAATTTTCTGTTAGGTAAACTTACTGTAAAAAAGTAGGGTGTAAAATTAAGTGAAATTTTTAAAAAATTACTTATTTTGGGGCCAGACATCAAGTAAAACACCTATAGTGCTTGTTGGCCCCACAATCAAGGTAGGTTCAATCCCAGCACTAAATGTGATCTCCCAGTCCTTCCAGACATGATCCCTGAGCACTAAAAGAGGAGAAACACTGAGAGGAGCTAGATGGGACACCTTAACCTTAAAGCAGAATTCTTATGGTTTTTAAAAGAGCACAATCATTATTATAGCTATAATTGTACAGCAAATTAAAGTATTGACATACTCCTCATGGTCATCCTTGTTTATTTTTAATCAGTGGGGTTTTATAACCCCACTAAGCTCTTGTGTTTCTGAGGTAAACAGCTGGTCCTGATGTCTCTGTTCCAAGTGCAATCTTCTCTCACATTTCTCCACTTTTCGTTCTGCTCCTTCCTTAAGACACTTCATCTGTTTCTGTGAAATACCCATTTCAGTTCCTCACCTTAATATATGATGTTTTTGGAACCTTCCTTCCAGTCTCTACAGAAGTGTTATATTCTTGTTCTGTCTTCTCTAGGACTTTGGAAATCATGTGCCTAAAACAATCTTGTCTCAACATTTATGTGAACTACTTATATTGCTAACTTATATCTGACATTCACTTCACACTTGACTCAGGGATATTTCTTGATTTTACAGGAAGTCTGTACTCCACCCTACTTAGGCAAAAAATTTTCTGTCCTGTTATAGTTACAAAAAAATTGCACTTGATTCTGGGAAATCCTTTAACATTTTCTATATCCATACATATACTCCTCTATTAATAGCTAAGAAATATCTTTACTTTTACAATACCTTATTAAAATATTTTCCACAATTTTCTAAAACAATGTTACACAGAATAATCTTATCACCTACCATTTCCTGGATTTCAAGTGCAATGCAATGTGACTGTCTAAACGTTCTACTCCTGAAAATACCATGCTATTCTAAGTATCATTTAATAAAATATGTTTATTTAAAAAGATCAAACATCCCTCTTCACAATCTTAATCTAAGTACACATGTGAACTTTTCAATGCATTACTGAGACAGATGAGCAGCCATTAACCAGAAATATAAGTTATTTAAACAAAATACTATTACATAAAAAGATAGAATACAAGAGATAATAAATAATCAGATCTTCCATAATGCATCATAGAGAGAGCTATGGTATCACACCTACTGAATCCTACAACAGCCATTATTCAAAAGACTGAAAACTTCCTTATTTCATCCTTTAATATCCATTTTTCACTTTGGATCTTGATACATTGTACATGAGTGATAACTATTAGCCTAACTGTCAAATGTCTTGCCTTTCAGCACTGTATGAAATATCCTTCATTTTAATATAGATAGTAAGCTTAAGTTTTGAGTAAATTTACTGTATAGGACTAAAAGTAATTACTTGGCTTGTATTTCCAAAACTGCTGTGGTCTCTTATTCATGACAAATTGTTCCAGAAAATAAAAGAGGCTTGATCACTTGATCACTTGAAATCCTGTTATTCGTCGATTAGTTCGAGCAGGTGACAGTAACGTTTCCATTTGTCCCTGTCACATGCCAGTGTAGCACAATGGCATCTGCTTGCTATAGGAATCCGAAGAACCTCAAACCATTCATTTAGGGTCTTGACGAAGAAGTCTGACCATCTTGTAGGTGTGCAGCCACGTGATCTTTTGACATCCCATGGAATCCAGTTGTTATTGGCTCTAGTCCAGCGGTCATCTCCAAATCACTTTACATGGCCAGCCAATCTGATTTTCAATGCATTGGCAAACAGGAAAGTGTCACTGACTCTTGATCATCCTCAGAGGTCGGAACTCCGGTTCCCTTCTCTCACTTGACTGAGGCATGATATTCCAAGCATAGCTCTTTTGATTCCTCTTTGGGAGACCCAAATAGCATTTTCTTTTTTTTTCCTTTTTAAAGATATTTATCTGAAGTAATAACAGCCAGTTTTCACATTGCTTGTGTGCATAATAAGGAGCCAATAATAACTTGCATTTTCGACCTGCTTTCATAGGGCCCAGGTCTCTGAGGCGTATGTTAATGCAGGGAGAACAGTGGAGTCAAAGAGATGTGCCCAAAGCTGGAGGTTCTTTGTCCTTTTAAGGACGATTCTATGCTCTTGAAGAGCTATTCTATGCTCTTAAAGGCGTTCCATCCCACTCTCTTTCTCCTGTGCAGCTCAGATTTTAGGTTGCTCATCATGTTGACTTCTAGACCTAGGTACACATAAATGTTGCATTCAGAGATATTTTTTCCATTGAGAGTGAATGGGGCCTCTAGGGCTAGTTCATTTCTCATGAACATAGTTTTGTTGAGATTCAGCTGTAGACCTATCTTTCCACATTCTCGGTCGAAGTCAGACAGCATTTGTGCCACTTGGCAATTGTTTGGTGTTATTAGAATGATGTCATCAGTGAAGTGGAGGTGGTATAGTCACCGGCCATCTATCTTCACTCCCATTCCTTCCTATTCTAATTGTCACATGACTTTCTCCAGGGTAACACTGAAGAGTTTTGTTGTTATGGTATCACCCTGCCAAACCCCTCTTTTGACATCAATGATTATTTCCTTGTAGAATGGTGAGATCCTGGTGGTGAATCCGTAATACAGCTCATGAAGGATCTTGATGTATTGGGTTTGAACACCCTGTTTGGCTAGGGCTTCGATGACCACTTCAGTCTCCACAGAATCAAAGGCTTTTTTTTAAAGTCAATGAGCGTGAGACAGAGCAGCATCTTGTACTCCCTACAAACCTCAATGAGCTTGGTTACTGTGTGGATATGGTCGATTGTGCTGAATCCTTTCGAAAGAGCTTGGTTTCATGGTTGTCCTTCATCTACTTTTCTGCCAACACTGTTTAGGATGACTCGAGTGAACAGCTTGTAGATGACAGACAACAGGCAGATCGGGCGATATTTACCAATGTGTGGATGTCTCTCTTCTTGAACAGTAGAACTGTACTGCTGATTTTCCATTGAGAGGGAACCTTGCATTCAGACAGGTAGCATGTAAAGAGCCAAGTCAGTATATTGATGAGTACTGATGGCGGATTCTTCAGGTGTTCGGGTCTGACTCTCTCTGGACCAGGTGTTTTTCTCTTCTTTACCAATGAAACAGTATATTGGATTTCACAAGGAGAACATTGGAAATGACATATCCATCCTGTGGAATTTGGTTTGTGGGTAGGTGCACATGGCTATCAAAGAGATCTGAGGCTTATGGTGGAAATAATACACACAAATAAAAAAATAATTAAAATGATACACTCAAAATATAGACCTTAGATAGATGAGCATTCAAGCAAAATTAAAATATAATGACTAACCAAACATTTTATATTGCTTTGAATCAGAAGTCATTAAAATATTTTTTATTGTGGGACTGCAATACAGTACAGAAGTTAGGGCATAAAGCATGTTCAATGGAGGTTCAGTACAAGGTTACAAATGGTCTCCAGAGCATCACTGGAAGAAAACCTGGAGGAAAACCCTTCAGTTTTTTTTTTGTGTGTGTGTGTTGCTTTGGGACTCTACCAACCATTGCTTAGGATTTACCCTGGCTCTTCACTCAGGAATTACTTCTTGAGGTGCCTATGGGATGATGGGGGATTGAATCCATGTTGGCCATACAGAAGACAAAAACCCTATCCATTGCACCATTACCCCAGTCTTGGTCCCCAGTTAAATATGTAATCCCAATAGACAAATTAGTGTTATATCTACAATTAATAATTAATAGGAAATACACAACTATATGCACACACATATATATACACACACACATATAAATGTGTATATATATATATATATATATATATATATATATATATATATATATATATACATTATATGATGAGATCGAGACGTTCAGGGTGGTATGGCCATAGACCAGGGTGGTATGGCCCACCACCTGGCAGAGCCCTCACAAGCCAGACCACCCACCCCCTCACTCCACGGCCGCCGCCATTTTCCACATTTGGACTTCCCTCTCGTCAGAACTCCACCCAGCAGACCAGCCCATCACAGCCCGGCTCGCATGGCTGCAAGCGGCCGCGCAGTTCATCAATAAATGTTTTATTTGGAGGTGTTTAAAAAGAGTTTGCCTCCCGCTCGGCAAGCCTGGCAAGCTCCTCATGTTTTATTTTATATGCCAAATTCCAGTAACAATTATATTAGGTCATTCCCATGACCTAATATAATGGTTTGAGGCTCTTTATGTTCCTGTAGCAAGCTGATGCCCCTGGCTCTACTGGCATGAGACAGGACATATGGAGACATTACTGGTGCCCATTCTAGCAAATAGATGATCAACAGGAAGATCGTGATCGAGATCGTGATATACAATATACATACACAAATGTATATACTTACAAATTACTCTTGAAAATGGAACGTAAAAGAGCAACTAGTCATCCTTCATGGAATTCCTTTTCTAGAGCACCTGAGCTCATCAGCAATGCTGGACTTTGTAAATGGGTCTGTACAATCACTTTAAGAATAGACTCAGTTATAATACCCAATACACAAGTTTATTTGGTGCATATTCTAGTATTTGGGAAGACATTAAAGAAGACTTGTATTTGAGCTTGTGTTTGGCCAGAAAGGAAGGCCACGTTGTGTGACCCTAACTGGGAATAGGAACTTCAAGCATAGAAGCTCAGCAAGTATTGATTTAAGGATTTAAAGGACATTTTCTAAGTAACTTATTTGCAAATATTGGATCCATGCATAATGAAGGTCAGCTATATTTTTACGTTTCCAAAGTTTATGCTTTTCAATGAGGCTTGTATTCATGGTTGATGTTTAATTACATTTCACCCAGCCCAAATATGTGAGAAGTCGTGGACTATTCGGTTGCTCTTAGTGCTTATCTGTGTGACAGACTGAGGGTCAATTAAATTTCCTTTCTTACAGACACTTAGAACAAACCCTTAGTGTCTCTTTTGAATGATAGCTTCCTGTATGTGTGGAAGGACTGTTTTTAAATTGCCTTTTCAAAATGTAAGCTTAGTCAATCTAATTTATTTGATCCTTTCTTAACAAAATATTCCACTTTACAAATTTGAACTTTTAAAAATTGCTGTTGGGAGTTAGCTGGATGCCCCAGAAGCCTGGTTTGAATGCAATGATTGACAGGTTCTGTTACCTACACCATATGGGATTCTAAGCACAGTCCCTGGACACCACTACCATGTGTGGTCCCAAATAGGTAACACAAAAATGCCAGGATGTGAGTGATAGTACAGTGGTTAGCGTGTTTGCCCTGCATGCATCAACCTGAATTTGATCTCCAGCATCCCTTAGGGTCCTACAAGCACTACTCAGAGCAATTCCTGAGAGCAGTGTGAGGAGTAGGTCCTGTACATGACAAGAGGTGACCCCTACCAAACCTGCAAAAATTTTTTGAAAAGGGGCCGAGGTGATAGCACACTGGGTAGGGTGTATACCTTGCAAATGCTAACCTGGGTTCCATCTCTGGCATCCCATATGTTCCCCTGAGCACCGTCAGGAGTTATTTCTGAGTACAGAGCCAGGGGTAACCCCTGAGCATTGCTCAGTGTGACCCAAAACAAAAAAAGCAAAAAAAAAATCCCCATGCTTATAAAGTTGAGGACATGCCATTTCAGAGAATACACATTAATAATTTTCATGTCATACCGTGATTTGTTCAATTTAGTATACAGTAAGCATACTGTATAAGTACTGTATAGTATACAGTAAGTATACTGTAAGTATACAGTATAGAGTAGAGACTCACAGACATGGGGCAGAGCTGCTACTGGTTCTCCCTGTGCCCAGCTGCTCATGAGGTACCTGGGAGGGATGGTGGGTTCTGGCCCTGGCCCGCCACCCCAGCAGAGCCTCGCAACAAGCCAGTCGGCCCCCCCACTCCATGAGGGCCTCCATTTTCCACATCCGAATTCCCCCTCGTCAGAACTCCACCCAGCAGACCAGCCTATCACAGCCCTGCTCGCACGGCTGCTTGCAGCCACATGGTTCAGCAATAAATGCTGGATTTAGAGATGACTACAAGAGTATGCTACCCGCACACCAGAGCCTGGCAAGCTACTCGTGTTATATTTGATATGCCAAATACCAGTAACAATTATAGACCTCATTCCCATGACCTGATAGAATGGTTTGAGGCTCTTTATGTTCCTGGAGCAAGCAGGTGCCCTTGGGCTCTACTTGCATGAGACAGGACATATGGAGATGTTACTGGTGCCCACTCGAGCAAATCAATGATGAATGGGAAGACAGTGATACAGTGATAGTATACAGTAATTACTTCCCATAATATTGTTTACATTGGAGTTTTCTAAGTGACAATAATTAAATATTCCGTTTTCATGGAATAAATTTGCATCTTTAAATTTTCACTTTTTCTGAATTACTGTGATATTTCTATTTCTTATAAAGCATTCAAGGCTAGTTTTAATTTTACCTTATAAAATTTGAATCTCAGACCTTCAAAAACAAAGTCTTTGTATTTATTGTGATTTGAATATATATTATATATTTTTCTTAATTTTATAATGCTCTTTATCCCTTATATATATTTATACATAGTTAAAATTTCCAAATTATATTAGTTTTTGCTTATTTAACCTACTTATATTTTCTAGTATAGTGTTTACTTAATTTTTTTTTTACTTTGCAACATAATTTTTTTTTTTTTTACAATTACAAAGATATACAATTAAAAAGTTCATATTTGGGTTTTGGTCATACAGTGTTCCAGCGCCCGTCCCTCCACCAGTGCCCATCTCCTACCACCAACGTCCCCGGTTCCCTCTCCCCTTCCCCAGCCCACCTCCATGGCAGGTTCTTTATTTCTTTCCCTTTCTCTCTCTTTCTCTTTTCCTTCCCCTTCCAGACTATGGATTACAGAACATACATTAAAGGGTTGTCATGTGTATCCTTTTGCCTCTATTTAATGCTCAGTTCTAGATTTGCATTAGTACCTTCGACAATTATTAGCACACTGTTCCATTTTCTGTCTTACCTACCCTCTCTGACTCCCACACGTTTGTGATAATTTCCGCCTTTGACAAGAAATTAGTGAATTCTTTATTTAATTTTTAAAAACATTCCTCAAAATTTTCAAAATTTTATGTCTGCACCTATGTAGTGATGCACAATTTTTTACTATTTAATTTACAATTATGGTGTTCTTAGCTTTTTCCCAATCTAGTCACTATTTTTGCTATTTTAGAAATCATTTCTTTAAAAAACATTCATTTGCTCAATTTTTAAAAATTTCAACATTTTTTCATTTATATTTTCAGTCTCCTTTAGATTTTTAAAAGTAAAATTAAAACAAAATATGAGAATATATTTTCATTTTATTTCTTTCCTTTGATTTGTTATGATTAGTGTCTAGACAAAGAAATTGACTCCCCACTGTCACAATTAAATATGTTCCATTCTCTTTTTCTCATCCAAAGCTTGGAAATAGAAAAATAGTATGTGATATCTTAACTCTTTTTCATTTATGTACTAAAATGTACTTATCCAGGTACTGTATTATCTTTATATGGAGTATATGATAAGGTATAATTATTAATGCAATTTTCAAGTGGAATGCAAAAAATGTTCAACAATCTACTTGCACCATTGACATTCCCTGACTTGTTTGAAAAGAAGAGAACAAGAAAGACCACATATGACAATCTGACATCCCCAACTATGACAGCTGGCTTGAAAGCCTTAAGTCTGTGCATGTTTAAGTATATATCACTCCCCATTTTAAATGTACCACATTATATATTAATAGTGGATGTCCTAAATATTCATGTTTGGTAGTTAAGAGATGCTCTTCTCCAAACCTTTGTAATAATCTGAGTTTTCTGCTTGGGTTATTATTGGCATTCTTTTTGCACTCCTCTCCTAATGACTGTACAAATCTGGCAGATCTCAATCTTTTCCATTTTCTTTACCCACCAAAATTGCTGAAATATGCTACTACAGACCCCATCACCTTACATTACTGATCTCAATTTCAAATCCATTTACTCTGTCAAACTATGCTTCTTACTCTTGGATATTCTGAATCTTCATGAAAAATAAGAATTTTTCTTATTGAGGACTCCAAAGTAAAAGAGAAAAAATTATTGTCTATTAATGACATTGGACTAAGTGCTTGCTACCAGTTATAAAATAATAGTGGTAGAGACAATTCTCCATAATAAAATACTATGAATTAATATAACTTCACCCATACATTTATTTTTACATAGTTTAGAATCACATTATAAAAAATGAGCTTAGCTAAAATGAAGGTTTTTCCTCATAAATTGCTGCTCTTAAATGACTCCCTTCTCCTTTGATAATAAGATTAGCCATTTAAATACTATAGTCCATATTTACAAATATCACTACTGAATATTTTTCTCAACTTCCTTTTCTGATATATAATAAAATCTCAATTTTTCTTATTCCATTAATTGTGGTTTCTAACCTTTAATCATTTTATGTGGTGATTATCATGGCATTTCTTCTTAAGTTCAAGCTGCTGATTAAAATACTACCTAGAACTTGAGCAAAGCACTTGTTTTCTTCAACATATTACTTGAATAAAATTAGCCTGTGCTAACTTGGGTCAGCAATACTAGCCTACCTTATTTGGATACTAACCCATACTCTGCCATCTAACTAAGACATTATTATTCTCCCTAAAGCCTTTGCTATAAAAGGTCCTGTCAAACGTCTTTGTGAAATCAAGATGCATTATGTATATGGCCTTATTTTTATCATCCAATTTAGAAACTTAATCAAAAATAGAAATGAGTCCAATTTAGAGTAGTATATTCTTAGTAAGTCGAAATGAATGGTTAAGATTTTCTGCATTATTTTCTTTGATATGTTCATAATCATTTTATGTTTCATTAATGTTAAAATATTTTGAGTGATAATTACATTCTAAGAAATATATTGGTACAAGACGTTTTTGTCTTCTGAACAATCTCATTAAGTAGAAACTATTTTTTATCAATTTTTCTTGTGAGATTAAAAACATAATGCTGCATTTTGAACTCTCACACCGGCCTGACTCCACCTCAGGTAACCTACCTCCCTGGAGTGTGCGGCTGGCGGGGCAGGTGCCTGGGGCCGTGGTAGAGCCCCAGGTCTCGGCAGAAGGTGGAAGTACAACCCCCAGAAGTCCGAGGCAGAACCGGGAGTAAGCGGTCATTTTGAACTCTCACACCCGGCCTGACTCCACCTCAGGTAACCTACCTCCCTGGGGTGTGCAGCTGGCCGTCTGCGGGCGCCTGGGGCCGTGGTACAGCCCCAGGTCTCAGCAGAAGGTGGAACTACACCCCGGAAGTCCAAGCAGAACCGGAAGTAAATGGTCACTTTGAACTCTCACACGGCCTGACTCCACCTCAGGTAACCTACCTCCCTGGGGTGCCGCTGGCGGGCGGCGGCCGCTAACATGGCCGCTTATTAATACTAAAACTAGGAAATTCAACACCAAGGGAACGTAATACCCTCAAGAAAAAGAAACAGTACACCAGGGGAATCTATGCCTGAACACCACAACACCATGGGGAAACAACGCAGATCCCCAGCTTGAAGAACAGATGAAGGAATCGACCCTGAAGACTCAAAAAAGAATACAGATGTGCATGATCTCTCTGACAATGAAATCAGAGAAGAAATTGGTAGGATGTTTAAGGAACTCAACAAAAAAATTGAGCAGATGTCCAATAAAATACAGGAGAACATAAACGAAGCAGTTGATAGGGCTGTCAATAAACTACGGGGAGGAAATGAGAGTAGAAATGAGAACCATGCAAATAGAAATATCATCGCCCTTAAAAACTCAGTAGATGAAATGAAAAAAACACAATCGGGGCTCTGAATAGTAGGATGACAGCAGCGGAAGAGAGAATCAGTGAGACTGAAGATGAGCTGCAGAAAGCACTCAGAGATCTACATAAGATGGAAAAAGACCGAATAATGGATAATGGACCAGCAACGAAACAGAGAACAATGGGATGAAGCCAGGCGGAACAACATAAGAATCATCGGAGTCCCAGAGGGACAGGAAAGTAACCCCAAGGAAATTAAAACAGTTAAAAACATCCTGGTGAAAAGTTCCCCGAGTTAAAGGAGGAAGGCATCCAGATCCAAGAAGCCCGACGCATACCAGCAAGAAGAGACCCCAATAGAAAGACCCCAAGACACATGCTAGTCAAAGTAATGGATGCCATAGACAGAGACATAATTCTTCAGGCAGCAAGATCAAAGAAGGAAATTGTATACAAAGGAGCATCCATTCGACTTTTAGCAGACTTCTCAGAAGACACCCTCCAAGCCCGAAGGCAATGGT
>JAJIBD010025498.1:0-45731 GCA_021461705.1 Cryptotis parvus | reverse complement strand
GCGTTCATTTTGAACTCTCACAGAGGCCTGACTCCGCCTCAGGCAGCCTCCTTGGCGGGCGGGTGCCTGGGGTTGTGGTAGAGCCCCAGGTCTTGGCAGAAGGTGGAACTACAACCCCCAGAAGTCCGAGCGGAACCGGAAGTAAACGGTCATTTTGAACTCTCCTCCGGCCTGACTCCACCTCAGGTAACCTCCTTGGGGTGTGCGGCTGGCCAGGGCGGGCGCCTGGGGTCGTGGTAGAGCCCCAGGTCTCGGCAGAAGGTGGAACTACAACCCCCAGAAGTCCGAGCGGAACTGGAAGTAAACGGTCATTTTGAACTCTCACACCGGCCTGACTCCGCCTCAGGCAGCACCTCACTGGGGTGTGCGGCTGGCGAGCAGGCGACCGCTAACACGGCCGCTTATTAATAGAAAAACTAGGAAACTCAACACCAAGGGAAGGTAATACCCTCAAGAAAAAAAGAAACAGTACACCAGAGGAATCTATCCCTGAACACCACAACACCATGGGGAAACAACGCGAGATCCCCAGCTCGAAGAACAGATGAAGGAATCGACCCTGAAGACTCAAAAAAGAATACAGATGTGCATGATCTCTCTGACAATGAAACTAGAGAAGAAATTGGTAGGATAGTTTAAGGAGCTCAATGAAAAAATTGAGCAGATTTCCAATAAAAATACAGGGGAGAACATAAACGAAGCAGTTGAAAGGACAGTCAATAAACTACGGGAGGAAATGAGAGCAGAAATGAGAGAACCATGCAAATAGAAATATCATCGCTTAAAAACTCAGTAGACAAAATGAAAAAACACAATCAGGGCTCTCAACAGTAGGATGACAGCAGCGGAAGAGAGAATCGGTGAGACTGAAGATGAGCTGCAGAAAGCACTCAGAGATCTACATAAGATGGAAAAAGACCGGAAAATGGATCAGCAACAAAACAGAGAACAATGGGATGAAGCCAGGCGGAACAACATAAGAATCATCGGAGTCCCAGAGGGACAGGGAAAGTAACCCCAAGGAAATTAAAACAGTTAAAAACATCCTGGCTGAAAAGTTCCCGAAGTTAAAGGACGAAGGCATCCAGATCCAAGAAGCCCGACACGTACCAGCAAGAAGAGACCCCAATAGAAAGACCCCAAGACACACCCTAGTCAAAGTAATGGATGCCATAGACAGAAACATAATTCTTCAGGCAGCAAGATCAAAGAAGGAAATTGTATACAAAGGAGCATCCATTCGACTTTCAGCAGACTTCTCAGAAGACACCCTCCAAGCCTGAAGGCAGTGGTGGGATATAGTAAAAAAAATTTTAATGAAATGAATGCCTCAGCAAGAATTTTTATCCGGCTAAACTCTCACTCAGATTTGAAGGACAGATATACAACTTCTTGGATAAACAACAGTTTAGGAACTTTGTAAAATCAAAACCAACCTTAAAAGAAGGACTGAAAGATCTACTATAAGACGAGACATAACCCAAAAGAACAACCAACCTATTCAGAAAGATGGCACAAAAATCCCATGACAATAATCTCTCTCAATGTCAATGGTCTAAATGCACCAGTTAAGAGACACAGAGTGGCACAATGTTGCAGGACTCCTAAGGGCCGCTGCATCTGCTCTGGATTGCCTCCCAAAAATCACTCCGTAGATAAGGGGTAGTCTAAATGTGGCAGTTTATCTGACCATGTATGCTGTACTAGCTGGTATAAATATTCTCCCATGCTATCACAATCATCGTGGACTAGCTAGATCTTACCAGCATATTAGCCTGGCCACGTAAGGACACCTAAGTAATTAGACCAGAGAGAAATGCTGTTTGCTTCCAAAGAAACAAGCATGGCTCCCTGATAAAATATAAAACTACAATGAAGTAGAGGAGACTTGTGAAGGCTTGGAGAAATATTTAACTGGCATTGGTGTTGATCTTTGGTACAGTGACATGCCATCTCAGAAACCCCCTTCTCTACATTTCAAAGGCATTCCGGCTCAAAACATTAGCACAGTAAAGGCCCTAGGTGAGATGCAGGGAGGGGACTACCTAAGGGCATTGGACCCTCCCTGCTTTCCATAACAATGGGAGGAAGGTCTGAGTTGCTGGGGGTATAAACTTGCAGGTTCCCGCTCTCCCGGGCTTCTTCCCGGTGGGATCTCGCCTTGTGAGCGTTTATTCCCCTTGGAAGCTTCACCCGTGGTGGTCGCCATCTTGGCCTACACGTGGCTGGGGTTCTAGCCTGGAATCCTAAGCATCGGGTTTTTCCTTTTGCTGATTTGTATGCCTGAACCTGTGATAAGTAAAGTCTTTTAAAACCTCATCGGATCCCTGAGTGTTCATCCATTCCTCGCCGGCGGGAGGTAGAAGGGAACTCACTTCCGGCACTGTCGGGGACCCCGGCCGGAGCGCCCCGACAGCACAATGGATCAAAAATTGAATCCGACATTCTGCTGCCTTCAAGAAACACACCTGAACAATCGGAGCAAAGACAGGCTCAAAATAAAAGGCTGGAAAACAATCCTTCATTCAAACAACCCATCCAAAAAGGCTGGGGTAGCCATACTTGTATCTGACAACATAGACTTCAGGCTGAAGAAGGTCAGAAGGGACAGTGAAGGTCACTTCTTAATAGTCAAGGGATGCATATATCAGGGAAGAAATCACGTTATTAAACATATATGCACCCAACGAGGGGCCAGCAAAATACCTAAAACAACTACTAATAGACTTCAAAGAAGACATTGACAGCAACACAATTGTAGTTCAACACTGCTCTATCAACCCTAGATAGATCAACAAGATTGAAACTTACCAAGGAAATACTGGCTCTAAAAGAAGAGATGGAAGAAAGAGGGCTGGTAGACATATACAGGGCATTTCAACCCCAAAAAGCTGAATACAGTTTCTTCTCCAGTGCACATGGAACATACTCTAAAATAGATCACATGCTGAGCCATAAATCATACCTCCATAAAATCAAGAAGATAGAAATTGTGCCAACTATTTTTTTCAGACCATGAGGCACTGAAAATAGAAGTTAATTGTACACAAAAACGGAGACCAATACCAAGTACCTGGAAACTAAACAGCTCACTGCTGAACAACCAGCAAGTCATAAAAGAAATCAAAGAGTGAATCCAAAGATTCTTGGAAAAAGATGAGACTGAAGACACGAATTACCAGAACTTGTGGGATACAGCGAAAAGCAGTGTTAAGAGGCAAGTTCATAGCTCTTCAAGTATTCATCAGAAAAGAAGAAAAGGCCATCAAAAACAATCTGACTTCACAACTTAAGATCTTAGAGAGTGATCAACAAAAAGGAGCCCAACCCAAGCAGAAAGAAAGAAATAATAAAACTTAGAGCAGAAATCAATGAGATGGAATGTCAAAAAACAATCCAGAAGATCAACTAAACCAAAAGCTGGTTCTTTGAAAAAATAAACAAGATTGACAAACCACTTGCAAGACTTGTAAGAAAAGGAAAAGAGAGAACCCAAATAAATAGAATCAGAAATGAAAACGGGGACATCACAACAGAAACCACAGAAATTCAAAAGATCATCAGAGATAACTATGAGCGCCTGTACGCCACAAAACAAGAGAACCTAGAAGAAATGGACAAATTCCTGAATTCCTATAGCTTCCCAAGTCTGCAACAAGAAGATTTGGAATACCTCAACAAACCTATCTCCATCGAGGAAATAGTATCAGAAATCAAAAGTCTCCCCAAACACAAAAGCCCAGGTCCAGATGGATTCACCAGTGAATTCTACAAAACCTTTAAAGAGGAGCTACTCCCAATTCTTTTTAAACTCTTTGGCAAATTGAAGAAACAGAAATACTCCCAAATAGCTTTTATGAGGCACATATCACCCTGATACCCAAAGCAGACAAAGATGCCACAAAAAGGAAAACTACAGACCAATCTCCCTGATGAATACAGATGCTAAGATCTTCAACAAAATACTAGCAAATAGAATTCAAAGAGTCATCAAAAAGATTATACACCATGACCAAGTGGGATTCATCCCAGGAATGCAAGGATGGTTCAACATCCGCAAGCCAATCAACATAATACATCATATCAACAAAAAGAAAAAATAAAAACCATATGATCATATCAATAGATGCAGAGAAGGCATTTGACAAGATTCAACACCCATTCATTATGAAAGCTCTCCGTAAAATGGGGATTGAAGGAACCTTCCTCAAGATAATCCAGGCCATCTACTACAAGCCCACAGTGAGCATCATTCTCAATGGGGAAAAACTGAAAGCCTTCCCCTTAAGATCAGGGACAAGACAAGGCTGCCCGCTCTCACCACTTCTATTCAATATAGTACTGGAAGTACTTGCCATAGCAATCAGGGAAGAAAAAGACATTAAGGGCATCCAGATAGGAAGGGAAGAAGCCAAGTTATCACTATTTGCAGATGACATGATATTATACCTAGAAAACCCGAAACTTTCTACCAAGAGGCTCCTAGAAATAATACATTCGTATAGCAGAGTAGCAGGGTACAAAATCAATACCCAAAAGTCAATGGCCTTCCTATATGCAAACAGCGAAAGAGAAGAAAGGGACATTAAAGAAACTATCCCATTCACAATTGTGCCGCAGAAAATCAAATACCTAGGAATCAGTTTGACAAAGAATGTAAAGGATCTCTACAAAGAAAACTACAAAACGTTACTTCAGGAAATAAAAGAAGACCTGAGGAAATGGAGACATTCCCTGCTCATGGATCGGAAGGATTAACATTATCAAAATGGTAATACTCCCTAGAGCTTTATACAGATTCAATGTGGTCCCTATAAAGATACCCATGATGTTCTTCAAAAGAAATTGAACAAACACTCCTGAAATTTGTATGGAATAATAAAACTCCACGAATAGCTAAAGCAATCCTTGGGAAAAAGAAGATGGGAGGTATCACTTTCCCCAACCTCAAGCTCTACTACAGAGCAGTTGTAATTAAGACAGTGTGGTATTGGTATAGAGACAGACCTAAGACCTATGGAATAGAACTGAGTATCCTGAAACACATTCTCAAATATACAACCACTTAATCTTCGATAAAGGAGCAAAAAATATTAAGTGGAGCAAAGAAAGCCTCTTCAACAAATGGTGCTGGGAAAACTGGGCAGCTACATGTAAAAAAAATGAACTTAGACCTCCTTCTAACGCCATGCACAAAAGTCAAATCAAAATGGATTCTAGATCTCAACATCAGGCATGATTCTATAAGGTACATCGAAGAAAACATAAGAGAAACGCCTACGACATCGAAACGAAATGTATCTTTAAAGACGACACACCACTGACCAAGCAAATGGAAGCAAAGATAAACAAATGGGATTATATAAAACTAAGAAGCTTCTGCACCTCAAAAGAAACGGTGACCAAGATACAAAGACAATCCACAGAGTGGGAAAGGATATTCACCCAATACCTATCTGACAAGGGGTTAATATCCAGGATATATTAGGCACTGGTAGCACTCCACAAGAAAAAAACAGCCAACCCCATCAAAAAATGGGGAGAAGAAATGAACAGAAGCTTCCAAAAAAGAAGAAATTGAATGGCCAAAAGGCATATGAAAAGTGTTCTTCATCTTTAATCATCAGGGAGATGCAAATCAAAACAACAATGAGGTACCATCTCACCCCACAGAGACTGGCACACATCCAAAACAGCAAGAACAACCGGTGCTGGCGTGGATGTGGGGAAAAGGGGACTCTGATCCACTGTTGGTGGGAGTGCCGACTGGTCCAGCCCTTTTGGAAAACAATATGGGCATTCCCCGAAAGCTAGATATTGAGCTCCCATTTGATCCAGCAATAGCACTCCTGGGAATATACCCGAGACCCAAAAACACATAGCAGAAACACTATCTGTACTTCTTTATTCATCTCTGCGCTATTCACTATAGCTAGAATCTGGAAACAACCTAAATGCCCGAGAACAGAGGACTGGCTAAAGAAACTGTGGTTCATCTACACTATGGAATACTATGCGGCTGTCAGAAAAGATGAAATTATGAAATTTACCTGCAAATGGATGGACATCGAGACTATCATGCTGAGTGAAATTAGTCAGAAGGAAAAGGACAGATATAGAATGACTGCATTCATTAATACGACATAAATAGATACCAGTGTTTTACTAAATGTGGGGAAATGGTAATGGCAGATTAAAACTCACCATTGAATATACACAAAGAGACTTAAGTGATAAACTAAATATCTGCAGGGCTAGCCACAATGTGTAAAATAAGAGGGAGAGAGATGCAGAGACAGAGAGAGAGACAGAGAGAGAAAGAGAGGAAACTGGGGTACCTGCTATTAGGTCAGCATGAGGGTGGGAGGGGGGGGGTGGGGTACATTGCTGGTGGAAATGGGTCACTAGTGGAAGGATGGGTGCTGGTATACAGTATTACCAAGAACCAATTATGAACACCTTTGTAATTGTATGTTTCACGGTAGTATAATAAAAAATTAAAAAAAAGAAATGAAAGTCATCTTCTAAAAGGCGAGACAGATCTATCTAGAGTCCTCTATTCAAGATAGGAGGAGGCCATAAGCTTGTGTGAAAACTTAAATATACAAAATATGGCTAACCGAATCTGAGATGGAACATGACAATGAGATTCACGTTAGACTTCAAAGATTTTGTATAAAAAATTGGGGCAGAGACAGAGAAACACGAAGTATACCATGAGCACCATCAGCTAAGAATAAAAAGATGTAAAATATCTCAGTGAGTATGAAATATTTATGTAAATAGAGAGATATGAGTGTATGTTAGTCACATGAATTGAAAAATGCCAATATTGTTATATTTATCCTAGATAAAATGGAAGTTTCAGAGACCCTCTTCTATTCACGTTCCTCCCTTTCAAAGGGTCCTGGTTTTCTTTTCTGAGTTTGTGCTATATCCCAAATTAAACTTCTCTAAAAATGTTAAATAAGCCAATAGGAAACACAAATGTTTTTCCTTAATTTTCTACCCAACAAGCTTTGACTTAAAGAAAACAAATTTGACAAGTAGGCTGATCACAAATCTCTCAGAACTACCTAAACTGGTTGTCCAGAGACCATTATAAAAAGCTCTGTGTCTATGGTCACTTGATCTCTTGAATCCCGTTATTCATCGATTTGCTTGAGCGGGCGCCAGTAACATTTCCATTAGACCCTATCACGTGCCAATGTAGCTCAATGGCATCTGGTTGATTCAGGAATATGAAGAGCCTCAAACCGTTCCTTCAGGGTCTTTACAAGGAAGTCTGACCATCTTGTAGGTGTCTATGGTAGTCTACTTATATAATGGTTCTAATAATACTGATTATAATGAATTAGTAACTTTAGATATCTGTTATAAAATGAATTAGATATCTGTTTTCAAAAAATGCCTATAAAACAAAATTTAAATATCTTAAAAAGAAACCTTTAATGTAATGACTATATCAACTGTCTTATAACTAGGGGAAATAATTTTTGAGATTTCTAAAAATAAGAAAAGCTTATTCATAGGAGCAACTTAATTTCTTACAGTGAAATTAAGAGGAAAACCATGTACTTCTCTCTTAGGAAATATTCCAAAGGATCTGATGGAGAAAAATTAGGTTTCTAATATCACAAACAACTCATCCTAATGCAAAATAGAATATATATATTTATATATGGTAAGAAATAGATACTTTTACACTAGCTAAACCTATTTAAATTAATATCCTTTATTATTATTATGTATAAAATTTGTCATTTTAATTACCTTTGGAGCATAAGAAAATATCTAGAATATTATTTCTAGTCCTAAAACTGTAAAACTATAAGAACATAAATATTGGAGAGAAAAATATAATGTTTTTCATTTGGCGCTAAATTATCCAGGATATAAGTAACACACATGTTGGGGAGAAAAAGTGTAATGATACACAATAGTTATTTTTTTAAAAAAAACTCTACCAAACATAATGTCCCATATTGGAAATGTTTATATTTTCTCTCTTTACCAATAGTAGACTCTACATATCACCAAAAAACCAACTGTTCAAGTTGCAAATGAAACATTTAAAAACATACAAATGGGTTACTATCTTCCTAACGAATTTATGAAGTTTAATATTTCAGGTCAGGTATACACTGAGGAGTGGACTTATTTTGCATTGTGATACTATCATTACAGCTTCATTTTAAAATAACACACCCAGTGATGCTTAAAGTTTTCAATGGGCTCTGTGCTCAGAAATCCCTTCTGGCAGTACTCAAGGGGAACTTATGGGATTCTGAGGATTTGAACCCAGGTCGACTATATACAACACGAACACCCTACCCGCTGTGCTATCACCCCAACTCCAGAAATGAACTATTTTCTATTCTGTACTTTCATTGCCTTACCAAAATTGTATCTTACCTAAGCTACCATAATTATAGAAAAAGACATCCACAAGCACAAATACCACTTCTGTATTGCCTGCAATAGTATAGAAATAACTCACTAGTTTTCAGATTATCATAAAAGTTGTTTAGTCTACTCACACATAAAACCAACATGAAAGAAATGATAAAAGGGAAATCCATTTCCATCAACCAGAATCATGGAATCTGAGAAACAGAAACTCAAATAAAACAGCAATTAGTCTAACAATATGATGCTTCCTATGTGACTATAACTTTATTTGTGAAAGGGTGGTCACAAAGTTCCAATACCTGATTTCAGGAAATGGGAATTAAAGATCTGTTGGTGAAATGTAAACTAATGATCATTTTTCTTCCTTCAAGAAATTTGCCAAAGTAACATTTCACAGATAGATGTGACTTACCAAAATTATACCCCTAACGCCGCTACCTGGATGTGAAGAAAATCAGTAATTCTGAAATATGAATTTATTAAATGATTAAATATATAATCATTTCTGTATTTAAACCTGAAATATTGACATGCAGTGAGGAAAAGGTATTTGATATCCTTGCACACTGAAAAATCACTTGTGACCTGGGGACCCAAACACACGCAGCAGAAATATCACCTGCATTTCTATATTCATTGCTGCACTATTCACAATAGCCAGAATACGAGAACAACTGAGTGGCTCAGAACAGTTGACTGGATAAAGAACCTAAGGTACATATACAAAATGGACTACTATGCAGCCATTAGGAAAATGAAGTCATGAAATTTGCTTAAACTTGGAGAAGAATATCATGCTGAGTAAAATGAGTCAGAAGGAGAGGGACATATAGAATGATTGCATTCATTTGTGGGATATGACATATATATATATAGAGAGAGAAATAGAGAGAGAGTATGAGATTAATATCTAAGGTCAGGAAAAAAAGTGGCAGGTCAATGGTTTGAAAATTGCCACAAGAGTGTCTGGGGTAGGGGCTGGAGTGATAATCCAGCAGGTAGGGTGTTTGCATTGCACCCAGCCAACCCAAGTTTGATCCCCAGAGCACCACCAGAAATAAATCCTGAGTGTAGAGCCAGGAGTAACCCCCTGAGCATTTCTGGGTGTGGCACAAAAAGCAAAAAAAAAATATGTTTTCGGAGGTAAAGTGCAGTTAGGATAGAGAAGGGACCAGTATGACAGTGATAATTGGGAATGATAATTTGGCAAGGAACTGAGTGTTGACAGCAGGTAAAGGAATGTAACTGATAACATTTCAGTATCTGTAGTGCAAAACATAAGGAACAAAAGAGAGAGAGAGAGAGAGAGAGAGAGAGAGAGAAAGAGTTCCTGCCATAAAAACAGGCAGGGTGGGGAAGGGAAACTGGGAACATTGGTGGTAGGAAATGTTCACTGGCAAAGGGACATGTAATGGAGCCTAATCATGAACAACTTTGTAACGGTGTATATCTCTGTGATTCAATTTTTAAAAGTAATGAATTTGAACATATTTTTTAAAACCATTTGTGGGGGAAAAGAGCAGAGAATACTATTACTGATGGTACCACAGTGGCCCAAATAACCCCCACGATTTTAATCATTTACCTTAGTTGTGGTTTTCATTACTTGCATTCAGTTTACCTTCATCTTGAGATGGACAGGTGGTTTCTTTTTTATGGTATTTGCCTTCTTTATATATATGGAAGTCAGAGAGACCCTGCTGGGGGAGGGGCCCCCTGCCAATTGCCTATGGGGCACACCCTTGAACCCAGCAGTTCCCACAATCATTCCCTGCAGAGCCCCACAAAATAAAAAAGTGTATTTGACACTATTCTTTTTTATCATCTCATATGATTCTCAGTGCTCATATCATGATTTGTCTATAACCCATAAAACATAGAAATAAACCAAAAAAGAACTACACAGAAAAAAATGATCTTTTCTAATAAAAACCTTCAATAAATTAGAATTGGACACACATTTGAATAATGATACTAGAATATCCTCAAAATCAGTTATTTGCAAAACGGGATATTATTTCAAAATTCAGGAAAAGGTTTCTTTGTATGCAAATATAAACATTCATATTTTAAAAATTTCATCTTACATTACACAGTCTAGTGTTTGAGAGGGTTTACCAAGTTACCTTATTTTGGTGTTTATTATGGTTCTCCAATTGATGGACACAAATTTTAAATCATTTTCACACATAAGTCTGAAAAAAAATCAAGTGATAAAGAATATCCAAATCAATAGGATACATCAAACTGGAAAAGGATGAGGTTTCAACTATTCTTTCTGTGTTACACACAGTCAAAGATAACTGGCACTAAGGAATAACAAGAGTAATTGGCTCTCCAGTGTTAGTTAATAAAATTATTTTGATGATCTGTACACAATCAGATGAATAAAATTGCTTGAACATGGAATTTAAAAAAAATCACAGTGCAGAGCTGTTTTCAAGTTCAATTAAAACTGGAATTATTTGTTGCAAATTCCAACAAAGTTACAAATAAGCAAACAAAAAGTAGGAAAATAAATGTATCTTTGTAATGTCATAAAAACCATGTTATATTTTTATGAAAAGGAATATTACTCATCAGCTTTCAACCACTCACTAGCCTTTAGGCAAAACATAAGTTTTACCATCTACTTATTACTGAATGCAAGATACTTTCATAATTGTCAACATGCAATCAATAGACACTAGTTGAAAGTCATAATAGATATCTCCTTTTTTTCTCTTACCCTAAGTGAGCTTTAGCATCTGAAATGTACCCTCAAAAACCAAGTGCTTTGGATGAAGAGTGCGTACTGCCTTGCACACGTCCCAAACAGGTTCCATCCTGGCACCCAGTAGAGTTCTTCGAGTCCAGTCAGAAGTGGTCTCGGAGTGAGGCCAAGCGATAGGACAGACGGGAGGGCGTTTGCCTTGCATGTGGCAGACCCAGGTTCAATCCACAGCATCCCAATGAGCACCAATTCCTGAGTGCAGAGGCAGAAGTAATCCCTGAGCAAAGCCAGATATGACCCCAAAAAGCAAAAAAAAAAAAAAAAAGGGATCTCGGAGTGCAGTAGTAAGCACTGTCAGGTACGGCCCCAAACCATATATCCCCTAGTAATGACATAAGCACAGTGGTAGTCTTGAGCACTTAAGAGGTGGTGACCTAAAATAGAAAAATCAAAATCAACGGGGGAACTCAGTACAGGGGAAAACACTTGCCTTGCACTCTACCAGCCACTGCTCCCTGGCTGGTACCACTCCGTGGCTGGTACCACTGGTCACTGCTCCGTGAGGCTGGTACCACCGTGGTTGGTTCCCCCAACACTGCAAGGGATCACGCTTGAGCACTAACACGTCTGACTCCCCAACTGGTGCTTCTCTAGAAGAAAAAACATACATTGAAAGTCAGTGACACCAAGCAGAAGGGAGTTCTTATGCTCAGTCGTCCTACACTTCATTTTCCTGGTGCCCCGGATTCCACCGAGGCCATCGTCCCCTGCGAGGCAACACTGTGCCATGCTGCAGTCCCTTTCTCCGGAGCCCTCGCACCTACATAGAGAAGTGCTGGGCAGCAGGAGGGTTTCTATTATACCGAAGACCCCGCTTTTAGTTCCAGCCGTCCTTAGCATTGCACACTTGGTTTTAGCTTGGAATCCCTGGAACCCACCCAGTCTCGGCTCAGGGGCAGACGTTAACGTCGCGATAACCAGTTAAATATACCTCGGGCAGCTACAGAAACGGGACTCCTACGGAACCCGCGTGGCTCCTCCACGCATGCGCTCCGGGTCGGGTCCGCGCTGACTGCCCATAACAGGTATTTCAGTAAAATTTTTTCCAGGTAACTTTTTCAGGCTACTTTAGTAATATAAGACTATGTTTTTGAAAAACCAAGTTGTGAGCAAATAGACAGTGCAGGAATTAGGGGCACATGCCTTGTGGTGGATGACTCTGGCTCCATCCCTGGCATATCACGCACCTCGCAGAATGACTGTGTGTAGCCACAGAGGTCCCCATGCATTGCCCTGAGCGGTAGGGGAAGTCCTCATCACCACTAGGTAATCCCATAGCACAGCTGCACCCTTCACTGAGCTTCCTGCCAGGCTGACTGAGAATCACTGGGAATGACCCAATGAATTCATTTATTAAAAAGAGGTTGTTAGACTATAGCAACAGCTACAATAGTCTATTGTAACCCAAAATACCAAAACTAATAACAAATTGTAAACATTTAGATCACTCCCAAAATTACTTTTTGTATCATCATTTTAGGAGTATAGAAAGTAATATAGCAAAGAAAAAATGCAAGTCAAAGAAACAGGATCTTTTTTTTTCACCTTTTTAAAAAAATTTATTATACCACCGTGAAACATACAATTACGAAGGTGTTCATAATTGGTTCTTGGTAATACAGTATTCCAGCACCCATCCCTCCACCAGTGCCCCATTTCCACCACCAATGTACCCCACCCTCCCACCCACCCCCCATGCTGCCTTAATAGCAGGTACCCCAGTTTCCTCTCTTTCTCTCTCTGTCTCTCTCTCTGTCTCTGCATCTCTCTCCCTCTTATTTTACACATTGTGGCTAGCCCTGCAGATATTTAGTTTATCACTTAAGTCTCTTTGTGTATATTCAATGGTGAGTTTTAATCTGCCATTACCGTTTCCCACATTTAGTAAAACACTGTTATCTATTTATGTCGTATTAATGAATGCAGTCATTCTATATCTGTCCTTTTCCTTCTGACTAATTTCACTCAGCATGATAGTCTCAATGTCCATCCATTTGCAGGTAAATTTCATAATTTCATCTTTTCTGACAGCCGCATAGTATTCCATAGTGTAGATGAACCACAGTTTCTTTAGCCAGTCCTCTGTTCTCGGGCATTTAGGTTGTTTCCAGATTCTAGCTATAGTGAATAGCGCAGAGATGAATAAAGAAGTACAGATAGTGTTTCTGCTATGTGTTTTTGGGTCTCTCGGGTATATTCCCAGGAGTGCTATTGCTGGATCAAATGGGAGCTCAATATCTAGTTTTCAGAGGAATGCCCATATTGTTTTCCAAAAAGGGCTGGACCAGTCGGCACTCCCACCAACAGTGGATCAGAGTCCCCTTTTCCCCCACATCCATGCCAGCACCGGTTGTTCTTGCTGTTTTGGATGTGTGCCAGTCTCTGTGGTGTGAGATGGTACCTCATTGTTGTTTTGATTTGCATCTCCCTGATGATTAAAGATGAAGAACACCTTTTCATATGCCTTTGGCCATTCGAATTTCTTCTTTTTGGAAGCTTCTGTTCATTTCTTCTCCCCATTTTTTGATGGGGTTGGCTGTTTTTTTCTTGTGGAGTGCTACCAGTGCCTGATATATCAACAGGATCTTTTTGTGATAGCAGGGAACAATGCTATATAATTTAAAAAGGCAAGGAATACATATAATACACAGTGTACAAAAAACAGACCAGCCTATCAGCGCCCGGCTCATCAAATTCCACCCTGCTGCAGTCTTTCTTAAATCCGGCTCAGGTATGCCGGTCCAGAGACTCGCAGACATGGGGCAGAGCTGCTACTGGCTCTCCCTGTGACCAGCCGCTCACGAGGCGCCCGGGAGGGATGGTGGGTTCTAGCCCTGGCCCACCATCCCAGCAGAGCCTCGCAACAAGCCAGACGAACCCCCCACTCCATGAGGGCCTCCATTTTCCACATCCAGACTTCTCTCTTGTCAGACCTCCACCCAGCAGACCAGCCTATCAGCGCCCGGCTCGCGCGACTGCTTGCGGCAGCGCGGTTCATCAATAAATGCTGGATTTAGAGATGCCTACAAGAGTATGCTGCCTGCACGAGAGCCTGGCAAGCTACCCGTGTTGTATTTGATATATATGCCAAATACCAGTAACAATTATAGACCTCATTCCGAATGGATTGAGGCTCTTTATGTTCCTGGAGCAAGCAGATGCCTTGGACTCTACTAGCATGAGACAGGACATATGGAGATGTTACTGGGGGCCTGCTCGAGCAAATCGATGATGAACGGGAAGACAGTGATACAGTACAAAAAACTTATTTTCAGGGAAAACGCTTAAATCTTGCCAATTGTAGTACTTTAATATTAACGTAGTTTAGTATTTCTTAGGACCAACCCACTCATCAACAATGAATGATGTTCTTAGATACTTCTATGAAGGTAATTTACTGATTAAAGAAGCTTCTTTGCTTTTATGCTGATTGATAATGACTGGGGTCCCAAACAAAAAATCAAAGCCTGTGTAGCATTTCATTTTAAAAATTTTTTTATTTTTACAATTACAAAGATATAAATTAAAAAGTTCATATTTGGATTTTGGTCATACAGTGTTCCAGCACCCATCCCGCCACCAGTGCTCATCTCCCACCACCAACGTCCCCGGTTCCCTCCCCCTCCCCAGCCTGCCTCCATGGCAGGTTATTTCTTTCCCTTTCTCTCTTTTCCTTTTCCTTCCCCTCCAGACTATGGATTACAGAACATACATTAAAGGGTTGTCATGTGTATCTTTTTGCCTCTATTTAATGCTCAGTTCTAGATTGGCATTAGTACCCTCGACAACTGTTAGCACACTGTTCCATTTTCTGTCTTACCTAGCCTCTGACTCCCACACGTTTGTGATAATTTCCACCTTTGACAAGACCTCCTGATATATGTTTCACTTGACCTTGGATATTGGTATCATAATATGTACATATATATTTATGTTATGCAGATAAATGCAGTCATTCTGTATCTGTCTTTCTCCTTCTGGCTAATTTCGCTCAACATAATCTTCTCCTTGTCCATCCATTTATAGGCAAATTTTATAACTTCATTTTTCCTAACAGCTGCATAGTATTCCATTGTGTAGATGTACCAAAGCTTTTTTATCCAGTCATCGATTTTCGGGCACTCTGGTTGCTTCCCAGATTCTGGCTATTGTGAATAATGCTGCTATGAACATAAAAGTAGGGATGGTGTTTCCGCTGCATATTTTGGGTTTCCCAGAGTAGATTCCCAGGAGTGGTGTGGCTGGATCAAATGGGAGTTCAATTTCTAGTCTTTGGAGGAATGTCCATATTGTTTTCTAGAAAGGCTGTACCAGCCGGCATTCCCACCAACAATGGATGAGTGTCCCCTTTTCCCCACATCCATGCCAGCACTTGTTGTTCTTGCTCTTTTGAATATTGCCAGTCTCTGTGGTGTAAAGTGATATCTCATTGTTGTTTTGATTTGCATCTCTCTGATGATTAGTGATGATGAGCATTTTTTTCATATGTTTTTGGCCATTCGAATTTCTTCCTTGCTGAATTTTCTGTTCATTTCTTCTTCCCATTTTTTTCTTTCTTTTTCTTTTTTTAACATTTTATTATACTGCCATGAGATATACAATTACAACGTTGTTCACGCTTGGGGATTTCAGTCACACAGTGTTCCAGCACCCCGCCCTCCACCAGTGCCCCTCAACCACCACCCATGTTCCCAATTCCCTCCCCCCTCACACATCCTGCCTAAATGGCAGGTTCTTTATCTCTCCTCTCTCTCTCTCTCTCTCTCCTCCTTCTCCCCACACATTGTGGGTTGCACTACGTACACTTAGAAGCCACCATTTGCATTTTTTGTCAGTATTTAAGGCTCAGTTCTATGTTGGTATCAGACCTTTAGACATTTACTCACACATGTTCCCTACTCTATCTAACCAAACCTCTGACTCCCCACATGCTTGTGGTAATTTACACTTTTGGTAAGATTACCTGGTATATTTATCTGATAAGGGGTTAATATCCAGGATATATCAGGCACTGGTACAGCTATATAAGTAAAAAAAGCCAACCCCATTAGAAAATGGGGAGAAGAGATGAACGGAAACTTTGACAAGGAAGAAATCCGAATGGCCAAAAGGCATATGAAAAAATGCTCATCATCACTAATCATCAGAGAGATGCAAAATCAAAACAACAATGAGATATCACCTCACACCACAGAGAATGGCGCATCCAAAAGGGTAAAAGCAACAAGTGCTGGCGTGGATGTGGGGAAAAGGGGACTCTCATACACTGTTGGTGGGAATGTCCACTTGTACAACCTTTCTGGAAAACAATATGGACATTCCTCCAGAACTAGAAATTGAGCTCCCCTTTGACCCAGCCATACTGCTCCTGGGAATATACCCTGGAAAGCCAAAAGCACACAGCGGAAACACAATCCGCACTTTTATTTTCATAGCAGCACCACTCACAGTAGCCAGAACCTGGAAACAACCAGTTTGCCCGAGAACTGATGACTGGATAAAGAAATTGTGGTACATCTACACAATGGAATACTATGCAGCTGTCAGAAAAATGAAGTTATGAAATTTTCCTATAAATGAATGGACATGGAGAGAATCATGTAGAGTGAAATTAGTCAGAAGGAAAGAGAGAAACATAGAATGACTGCATTTATTTGCATGACATAAATATACCAGGTGATCTTATCTTCTCCCCCATTTTTTGATGGGGTTGTTTGTTTTCTTCTTGTAAAGTTTTACCAGTGACTGATATATCCTGGATATTAACCCTTATCAGATGGGTATTGGGTGAATATTCTTTCCCATTCTGTGGACTGCTTTTGTATCTTAGTCACTGTTTCTTTAGAGGTGCAGAAGCTTTTTAGTTTCATGTAGTCCCATATGTTTATCTTTTCTTCTAGTTGCTTTGTTAGTGACGTTTCACCTTTGAAGATGCCTTTAGCGTCAATGTCGTGGAGGGTTTTTCCTATATTTTCTTCAATGTACTTTATGGATTCAAGTCTGATATTGAGATCTTTAATCCATTTTGATCTGATTTTTGTGCATGGTGTTAGACACAGTTCCAAATTCATTTTTTTACATGTCGCTGCCCAGTTTTCCCAACACCACTTGTTGAAGACGCTTTCCTTACTTCATTTTAGACTCTTTGCACCTTTATCAAAGATTAAATGATCATGTGTTTGAGGTTGGATGTCAGGATACTCAATTCTATTCCATAGGTCCACAGGTCTGTTTTTATTCCAATACCATGCTGTTTTAATTACTACTGCCTTGTAGTACAGTTTGAAGTTGGGAAAGGTGATGCCTCCCATCTTCTTTTTTCCCGAGGATTGCTTTAGCTATCCTTGGGGGGTTTATTGCTCCATACAAATTTCAGGGTTGTTTGCTCAATTTCTTTTGAAGAATGTCATGGGTATCCTTATAGGGACTGCATTGAATCTGTACAGAGCTCTAGGGAGTATTACCAATTGACAATGTTGATTCTTCCCATCCATGAGCAGGGAATATGTTCCCATTTCCTTGTGTCCTCTTTTATCTCTTGGAGCAGTGTCTTGTAGTTTTCTTTGTACAGGTCCTTTACATACTTGGGTAAGTTGATTCCTAGGTATTTGATTTTCTGTGGCACAATTGTGAATGGAATTGTTTCCTTAATATCCCTTTCTACTCTTTCATTATTTTATATAGGAAAGCCACCGACTTTTGGGTGTTGATTTTGTATCCTGCCACTCTACTATATGCGTCTATTGTTTCTAGGAGTTTTTTAGTAGAGAGTTTAGGGTTCTCTAGGTATAATATCATGTCATCTGAAAATAATGATAGCTTGACTTCTTCCTTGCCTATCTGGATGCCCTTGATGTCCTTTTTCTTCTCTGATTGCTATGGCAAGTACTTCCAGTACTATATTGAATAAAAGAGGTGAGAGTGGGCAACCTTGTCTTGTCCCTGATCTCAGGGGAAGGCTTTCAACTTTTCCCCATTTAGAATGATGCTCGCTATGGGCTTGTAGTAGATGGCTGTAACTATCTTGATGAAAGTCCCTTCAATTCCCATTTTCTGGAGGGTTTTAATCATGAACGGGTGCTGGATCTTGTCAAATGCTTTCTCTGCGTCTATTGATAGGATCATATGGTTTTTTTTTTTTCTCTTATTGATATGATGTATTATGTTGATTGACTTGTGAATGTTGAACCATCCTTGCATTCCCGGGATGAATCCTACTTGGTCATGATGTATAATCTTCTTGATGAGTCTTTGGATTCTGTTTGCTAGTATTTTGTTGAAGATCTTAGCATCCGTGTTCATCAGGGATATTGGTCTGTAGTTTTCTTTCTTTGTGTTGTCTCTCCCTGCTTTGAGTATCAGGGGTGATATGTGCCTCATAGAAGCTGTTTGGGAGTATTTCTGTTTCTTCTATTTCCTGGAAGAGCTTGAAAAGGACTGGCAGTAGGTCCTCCTTAAAGGTTTGGTAGAGTTCACTAGTGAATCCGTCTGGACCTGGGCTTTTGTGTTTGGGAAGACTTTTAATTACTGTTTCTATTTCGTCAATGGTGATAGGCTTATTCAGGTATTGGAGGTCTTCTTGTTTCAGTCGTGGGAGGCTATAGGACTTCAGGAATTGATTCATTTCTTCTAGATTCTCATGTTTCACGGCATAAGGCTCTCAAAGTAATCTCTGATGATCTTTTGGATTTCTGTGGTTTCTGTTGTGATGTCACCATTTTTATTTCTGATTCTGTTTATTTGGGTTCTCTCTTTTCCTGTCCTCTCAAGTCTTGCCAATGGTTTGTCAATCTTGTTTATTTTTTCAAAAAAACAGCTGTTGGTTTCATTAATCTGTTGGATTGTTTTTTTGGTTTCCAACTCATTGATTTCCTCTCTAAGTTTTATCATTTCCTTTTTTTCTGCCTGGGTTGGGCTCCTTTTGTTGGCCTTTCTAATGTCTTCAGCTGTGTAGTCAGGTTATTTATGTGGGCCCTTTCTTGTTTCCTGATGAATGCTTGCAGAACTGTAAACTTCCCTCTTAACACGGCTTTTGCTGTTTCCCACAAGTTCTTATAGTTGGTGTCTTCATTTTCATTTGTTTCCAGAAATCTTTGGATTTCCTGCTTGATTTTTTCTACGACCCATTTGTTGTTCAGGAGTGAGCTGTTCAGTTTCCAGGTGTTCGGTTTGACTCCCTGTTTCTGTGTACGGTTAACTTCCATTTTCAGTGATCATGGTCTGAAAAGATAGCTGACACAATTCCTATCTTTTTTATTTTATTGAGGTATGATTTGTGGCTCAGCATGTGGTCCATCTTGGAGAATGTTCCATGTGCACGAGAGAAAAATGTGTATTCAGCTTTTTTTGGCATGAAAAGCCCTGTATATATCCACCAGCTATCTTTCTTCCATTTTTTCCTTCAGGGCCAATATTTCCTTGGTGAGTTTCAGTCTTGTTGATCTATCCATCGTTGATAGAGCAGTGTTGAAGTCTCCAACTATTATTGTGCTACTGTTAATGTCTTCTTTGCGGTCCCTTAGCAGTTGTTTTATGTATTTTGCTGGCCCCTCGTTGGGTGCATATGTTTAGTAGTGTTATTTCTTCCTGGTGTACATACCCCTTAATTAATAAGAAATGGCCTTCGTTGTCCCTTCTAACCTTTTTCAGCCTGGAAGTCTATATTATCTGATATTAATATGGCCACACCAGCCTTGTTGGAAGAGTTGTTTACATGGAGAACGGTCTTCCAACCTTTGACTTTGAGTCTGTGTTTGTTCTGATTATTCAGATGCGTTTCTTGTAAACAGCAGAATGTTGGGTTCAATTTTTTAATCCATTTTGTTACTCTGTGTCTCTTAATTGGTGCACTTAGACATGTCAGAACTCTTATAAAATGCTCTGTGGATGTCAACTCAACACTTCTGAGTCCAGGGTAGCCACACTATGGGCTCCTTCATAAAGTAGCAAGGAATGCTACAGTTCACTTGTGTGCATAAAGATTGTGCTGTGCCTGCAGTAATCTCTTCTGCCCTATAAAAACTCCATAAATGTATGCCCATGGTAACCACAGAACTGCCAGAAGATCCTTGAGTAAGTTCTGTAATGGGAAAATCTCACTCTGAAAGCTTCTCTCTCTGTAGTTCAGAAGAGGTGCAAAGTGATTCCAGTTCTAGGAATCTATATCATTGAAAGAGTTGGCCACCCGATGGGGTGACTGACTGGGAGACTTAGAACGCCGCACCTACCAAGGAAAACTCTGAGAAATTGGGTCCTATGCAAAAGCAAGGGTTTTTATTAATATTCGAGTATACTCGGGCTCATAGCATGACCACAGGTGGTCAGTGGCTAAGAGCCCCGAGCCCTTCCAGGGAGGATCTTTTAAGAGATAGTTCCCGCCGCTACAGAAAAGCCAGCGCATAAACATCCAATAGATTTAAAATATTATATCAAAGTCTGCGCACAGGCAGCCAATCACTTTGTACCAAGTAACCATCTCCCACCAATCAGATCATTCTTAATACTTCTTTCTATATTTGGTGCAGCTAGATACACGCGTGGGATCATGGGTCAGCAATGGCTATGCGTACGTGCAGGAATGCAATCCAGGCAATTCAGGCCAGATAGCAGGTTCTGGGCGGGGTCTCATAACCTCTAACAGGAATTTGTTTTGGGCCTTTTGTAGATAACAAAAAAGGTTACTTCAAGATGAAAAGGACACTCAGGCCCTAAATTGGTAACTTTCCATGAGTAGGCCTGCCCTGGTTGGGAAATGGAGGGTTTTTGCCTTCTTTCATTCCCCCTTTCCTTTAGGAGGGTCTTCTAATCCTAGAGACCATTAGAGACCTTCACTCCGTAGGGCCTGATATTGTTGCCTGAGTACTAACAACTTGACTTCACCCACCCGGTCTCTGATGAATGCAAGTAGCCTATTAAGAAGGCAAGGCCCAATTGTCAAAATCAATAAGAATATGATGAGGGGCCCGGCTAGGGCTGAAAGCAAGGTAGTTAGCCAGGGGGACTGTGCAAACCAAGACTCAAACCACCCTCTCCGCATTCAGTCTTTTTTCTTATCTGTGCCATGGATTCCTTACTACCCCAGAGTGGTCTGCGTTGAAGCAGCACTCTTCCCTAGACAAGGTTGCTTCACTGTCATGGGGCCCTTTCCTGTCAATATAACCAAATCATATTCTTTTCAAGAGATTTCACCGCCTTATATTTTTAAGGGAAATGAGTGAAGGTCCATCTTCTGGAGCTGCTTCATGCTGACAAAGGGACTGTAGACCCTGCCTGTGCAAGGGTGAAATCTCCAAATGGGTCCCATGCAATGAATGGATCAGATTTTCTGAAGTTATTATTATCTGCAAAAAAAAATCAGATCAATTAGGCTAAGAACATTACTTAGAAATGGTTAGGCCCTGGAAGAGTAAAAAGTCCCTCTTTGCCCTACTGAGGGCAGAATACTTTGCTGTTTTAGAAAACACAGTGTTAAGGTAACACAAATTGAAGCAAACATTTTGTGACCAGATTTTTCTCATAGAAACACCGTGCCACCTCTCTGGCTTTTTGTACAACATAGAAAAGCCTTGCCCCTCTCACTGAATGTGTTAGAACCAATAGATAACTATACGCTGATACTCTGAACTTTTGCACAAAGTCAAACTGTCGATCCTTAAGATTTATGACACATAAAACACAGTTCTGAGTTACTCTAAACTGCCCTGTTTTGTCCCTTCCCATGGACAATTGTTATTCCCTAATGTTACTGGATGAGGTGTTGGTACCATGATGGCTCAAGAATTAAAAGCTTTTAAAATCCTTATGAATCTTAGAATTTCCAAATGACTGTGTACTCATAGAACTAAGAATTAACATCCAACCAATTTGGATATTAACTTGAAAACTCTTGACCTATTAGCAAACTTAAGAGCGTGTCTGTCATTTAGCTGATGTTCCTGGTCAACCTGGATTAGCCAAGGGATTACCTTTAAATCAAGCCTATTTGGATACATTTATTCAATTACCTTTCTGTAGATTTAGAATCTGATCTTTACAAAAGTTATAGAAATATGGTTTTCTCTCAACCTTTACTTTAAATTTGTCAAATTACTTAATAAACCTGACTGGTTCTTTTGCATAAACACAGCAAGTCTGGAGAACTCTCCACTTAGGGTACCCTGTTACTACCAAGAAGTCCTGGGGATTGGCTAAGGCAGAGCAGGGAAAAATGTCTTTACCTGTAAGTCAGGGCTACCCCAGGCTTGGCCATAACAGGAAGATCAGGTTCCATGATGAGCTACAGGTGACCTCGAGCCTCTTTTTCCAGGTGGAGCAGAGTATGACCACATCCCTTTTTGCGACTGAAGCCGTTCCCTACTGCAGCAGCCTTCCTTGTTGCATGGCCCAGGCAGTTGTCAGTCATCACAGATTGGCATATTCCTCGTTCTTCACAGCAGAGATGATCCTTGAGCTGGCCTGCCTTTAGGGTCTCCCTAAGGTTTGTAACTACCTGCTCCTGTCACTTAGACCAATCCCTTTGACTCCTGTTTTCCCTGGAAGTGGGCCTTGGGGTCCCATACTGGCTTTCCTGTCTGCATGAGGGCTAGGCCCTATTACAGAATGGAAATATTTTTTTCTGAGTTTATGCAAACCAACAGAGTGCCATGAAACATTAAAAGACATACTGAAGGTGTAAAGAGAGAAAAGCATATATTTTACTTTTACTTACAACGAAGTGTAATTTACCAATTTGCTGTTAGACCTACTTAAAAGAAGCATAAAGATCTGTAGAAATAGAACATAGAGTTTGATATCAGGTATAATTCATTTCAAACCCAGGAATGCTTGAGCCTAAGACACAGGTACACCCGGCAGAGCAGAAACCAGCTTTCCCTGTTGAACCCCCTGCACTCCATGGACCACGAGAGCAACTTCCGACCCGAGTCCACCATCCCGATGGAGCCTCAGAGGAGCCCAGAGAAACCCCCACACCTTGCTGGCAGCGATCTGTGTCACAATCCACATTCTGCAGCTGGTAAGATCTCCCCCCAGCATATTAATCCAGTCTCCAGCCCACAGATTAATCCAGTCTCCAGCCCAGCTTGTCAGAAACCCAGCCTACAAGGACCCGCCCTGCAGAGACCCGCCCTTCAGAGGAGAGTATTGCAAACCCAGGAATGCTTGAGCCTAAGACACAGGTACACCCGGCAGAGCAGAAACCAGCTTTCCCGTTGCGCGCGCCAGCGGTGCGTGCAATTTACCTCCCAAACTACCACAAATATTCTACCCACCCCTCTGAGAAAGCCCCACAAAGTAATGAGAATATAGTGCCCGCATGGCAGAGCCTGGCAAGCTGTCTGATGCGTGTTCGATATGCCAAATCCAGTAACAAAAATGTTTATTTTCCTGACCCCGAAAGAGCCCTTAATACGGCAGCAGTAAGAAAGGCAAACAAGCAGTGCCTGATAAAATTTCAAGGCTGTCCTAGGCTGCCAAAACGAAGAAGGACTAAAATGACTGTCTGTACTTTCAATGCACGTACACTGGCAACGGAAGCATATATTGAGGATCTGATGCTGCAAGCAAGAAAGATCAAGTACGACATCATTGGTCTGACTGAGACGAGGGAGGCGTCAGTCGCATCATGCTGTATTTGACACCGGAGAAGAATTGTTCCTTGGAACATGTGATGAAAGAGGCGTCGGTGGCGTTGGTGTCCTTGTCAACACAAACATGGCTGTCAACATTGATTCATTTAAATTCTTAACAAACCGAATAGGGCGATTACACTTGAGGAGATGTGGCCCACTGCCAGCAATTTCTATATTCATTGTCTATGCACCAACATCCACATACAAAGAAGATGAAATTGAGAAATTCTACATGGAATTGGAGGAGTTCTATAAAAAGATCACACCTTCTACAAGATCATAGTCGGTGATTTTAATGCCAAGATAGGACCGAGAAGATCGGCTGAAGAACTCCACATCGGGACCCATGGCCTAGAATGGAACAAACAGGGTGAGAGACTATCTGAGTTCATCATGTCCACCAAGACTATTCATGGGAACTCACAGTTTCAGAAGGCTGAAGTAAAACGTTGGACATGGGAATCTCCTGGCGGACAGTTCCACAATGAAATTGACCACATCATCTTCAATCAACGGTTTTGTCTGACCAATGTTGCTGTCGTCCCCAAATTCCAGACAGGATCGGACCACCATCTCCTTCGTGCAAAATTCTACTTCCCGCAATGGGGAGAAAAGGCTGCAAAGTTTAAGAAGAGAACTCCCAGAACGACCACCAACTGGGAACTCTTTGGCACCATTGCGGCAACATGGGAAGATACCATCATTGATGACATCGATGAAAATACAACCGACTGGTTCAGCACTTCCATGATTGTGCGAAGAATGCCGAGAGAGAGAAAAGACACAAAAGGACGGCTTGTCTTCAGAAACTCTTGAGCTCATTCGCCAACGTGGCAAGGCGCGAGCCTCAGGAGACCAAATGCTAACGTCCAAGCTTGCTAAACAGTGCAGAGAAGCGATAAAAGCAGACCTCAAAGACAGAAAAGCAGAAATACTGGAAGATGCAGCAGAAGTCGGAGGAAGTATTCGCGACTGCCCGCCTGTCCTTCGCCAACTATAAGACCAAGATGACTGCCCTCTGACGCCCTGATGGATCTATCACATCTTCCAGAAAGGCAATGGAGAAGATTCTGCCCACATACCAAATTCCACAGGATGGATATGTCATTCCCAACGTTCTCCCTTCTGAAATCCGACATGCCATTTCATTGGTAAAGAAGGGAACAGCACCAGGCCCAGACAAAGTCAGACCCGAACAGCTGAAGAATCTGCCATCGGTACTCATCAATACACTAGCTCGGCTCTTCACACGCTACCTGTCCGAATGCAAGGTGCCCTCCCAATGGAAAACCAGCAGGACAGTTCTACTGTTCAAGAAGGGAGACATTCATGACATCGGCAACTATTGCCCCATCTGCCTGTTGTCTGTCATCTACAAGCTGTTTACACGAGTCATCCTGAACAGGATTAGCAGAACACTAGATGAAGGTCAACCATGCGAGCAAGCAGGTTTCTGGAAAGGATTCAGCACAATCGACCATATCCACACGGTAACCAAGCTCATTGAGGTTTGTAGGGAGTACAAGATGCCACTCTGTCTCACGTTCATTGATTTACAGAAAGCCTTTGATTCTGTGGAGACTGAAGCAGTCATCGAAGCCCTAGTCAAACAGGGTGTTCAAACCCAATACATCAAGATCCTTCGTCTGCTGTATTACGGATTCACCACCAGGATCTCACCATTCTACAAAGAAGTGATCATTGATGTCAAAAGAGGGGGTTCGACAGGGTGATACCATCTCACCAAAACTCTTCAGTGCCACCCTAGAGAACATCATGAGACAATTAGAATGGGAAGGAATGGGAGTGAAGATAGATGGTCGGCAACTACACCACCTCCGCTTCGCTGATGACATCGTTCTAATAACACCAAACATTAGCCAAGCAGCACAAATGCTGGCTGACTTTGACCGAGAATGTGGAAAGGTAGGTCTACAGCTGAATCTGAAGAAAACTATGTTCATGAGAAATGAACTAGTTCCAGAGGCCCCATTCACTCTCAATGGAACAAACATCTCTGAATGCAGCAGTTATGTGTACCTAGGTCGAGAAGTCAACATGATGAACGACCTAAAACCTGAGTTGCGCAGGAGGAAGAGAGCGGCATGGAATGCCTTCAAAGGCATGGAAGAAATAGCTAAAAAGGACAAAGTACCTCCGGCTCCGGGCACATCTCTTCGACTCCACCATTCTCCCTGCATTAACATACGCCTCAGAGACCTGGGCCCTACGAAAGCAGGATGAGAATGCTATTCGGGTCTCCCAGAGAGGCATCGAAAGAGCTATGCTTGGAATATCATGTCTCACTCAAGTGAGAGAAGGAATCCGGAGTTCTGACCTCCGTCGCTATTCCAGAATCAGGGACGCTGTCTCATTTGCCAAGGCATCGAAAATCAGATGGGCTGGACATGTAATGCGATTTGGAGACAGCCGCTGGACTAGAGCCGTTACCGACTGTTTCCCACGGGATGTCAAAAGATCACATGGCCGCCCTCCTACAAGTTGGTCAGACTTTCTTGTTAAGACCCTGAAGGAACGGTTTGAGGCTCTTCATATTCCTGAATCAACCAGATGCCATTGGGCTATATTGGCACGTGATAGGGTCCAATGGAAATGTTACTGGCGCCCGCTCGAGCAAATCGATGAATAACGGGATTCAATTGATCAAGTGATAATTCATTTAATCCCATGTCAAAACCTTAACTCCCAATTTTAGGAGCATTATAACAGGAGTCTATACCATCTGTTTAATATTTTTTTTCCCATAGATTTCACCAAAAAGGTACTAGAACACTTCTTCGGAAAAGAGTTCCATAGTTTTTTCACTCAACATTATCAGACTTCTTACACATTCCTTTACACTCATCCTGTCCTGTAATGTTCCTTCATTTTATTCCAAAACCACTTCTCTTTAACAGGATTCCTTTGCTTTCACTTATATCTCCACCCATTATCTTTATTACTTAAAACACATTACCTAGATTCCTTATTGTCAGACCCTAGCAGTTTAACTTTCTTATCTTACTGAGCTCAATACAGATTAATCTCCCAAATTTGGAAACAGGTTGCTAATTATTATCTCATCTAGCATAGCAAAAACTACTTTAAAGCATTAAATCAGTTCCATACATATTCAAGAGGCTGAGAAACTCACAATTAAAGTTCTTTTAAATTTACGCTGGCAAAGGTTCACTTCATATTAGAAATTATCCAGAAAACATTTAAAATTTTATCTTTAGAATTCCAATTTTCAGGAACACAAACAATGCGAAGTTAAAATACTCAAAAGATTACTACCAAGTAACAGTAAAGATTTCACACTTGTGAATAACTAAGACTTTCAAGGCAAAGACTAGATTGATACCTGTTGACAAAGCTCACATGTATTAAGACTATCTCAATAATAGCACATACCAGGCAGATTAGAAACAAAGTCTGAAAAAGAAAAACTGATTGCCTTCATAATAGTCCATTGCAGAAATACCTTTTAATACAACAGCATAAGAAAACATTTGAGCTGCCAATTCTTCACAGAAGACAAGGCCTTCCTTTACTTAATTGCAATAGTCCTTATACCTTTGTTAATTTTCAAAAACGGCCTAATTTCTCATCAGAATTTAACCTAGACTTATGAGGTAAAGCTCTGCACTATCTCACAAAGTTCTTTTCTCTTTGCTGACTCTGGCTAAAGCTCCCATCCTCCCTAAACAGCACAAGTTCTGAAGCTGAGAGGATTTCAGGGATCAGGAACACTTAAAAGGGTTTTACAATTAGACCTTTTAACCTTTTACCATAAGATTTAGATTGAACACATCAATTTCTCCTTATGCTCAACACTCAGTTTAGAACACATTGCCTATCCCTGGCTTAACAACTTGTTTTTGATTCCAATTTGGTTTTATTTAACACTCCAATGTTTTACGGAGACAAGTTAACTGGCCACCACACACGCGTGCACACACACATATACAGTTGATTGATTGATCTTTAGTTATGATTTGACCCTTTTGGAAGGGTAGAGCAAACTGAGACTGAGAAAGGAAGGGCAGTCCCCAGTGCAAATAGCCCTGCTCCACCGGTTTGGACCTCGCCCTACGTTTTTCAGCCTGCACCAGCCTCTGTCCCCTGCCTGTTTTTTTTTTTTTTTTTACACCCTGCTTCACTAGCCCCTTCTAGGGAGAACTACACTTATGAGTTGCATTAGACCACTGTGGGCATAGTGGGATTCCCTGCAAGTAACTTTTTGTTGAGCTGTTCTCCTCCAGGAAGCCTAGATCTATGAGGGGAAACCTGAGCTGCCTGAGGTGGTCCGGGGATGGGAGGGGCTTGTTAACAGCAGTAGCCCTCGCTCCTGGGAAGCCTTTTGCAAGCTCCACAGGTGGCAGCGGGGATTGAGACTGAAGCCTCAGGTTCCTGCCTGTGCAGTTGGTGTGGGGTCCTGTTCTGGTTCCTTTACTTCCAAGGCACACATAGAGAAAATCTGACATTTTCCTTTTCTTTGCAAAGCCTGGTACAATGCCATGAAAGCCTGGATGTTAGATATATACTCAGGCCACGTATTATTACAAAGATCCTTAAGGCGCTTTTGCTTGGCCAACTAGTTGGAGGTTCAGTGTTTTAACAAGCAACTCAAGGGGGACTCTAACCCCTCCCATACTGGCCACTCCAGAGGGGACTCTAACCCCCTCACATGCTGGCCACTAATTCAGAGAATCATCATGCTGTGGACCTATCGATCAGTGATCTCTGCATTACTACAGGTGTCCCTGGGGCCCTCCCGGCATCCACCATGACCACAACCTGTGTGTGGAGCTGAGCCTAACCTGCCATGGACTTCTAAGTGATCGGGAGAAGAAAAAGTTCTATCTTGCTTGCTTGCTACCTTCTGTGGCCTTACTGACATTTGCTGCATCTCTTACTAGATTCTGCCTTTCTGTCTCAGTGAGAAGTTTTCCTTCCTAGTGTTTTACCCCTTTTTGTTTCTTTGCCTGGGGCTAAAAGCTGCTTAGCTCTTTAATTGACCTCCAGGTGTGCTCTAGCCAGTTCTCTCGCTAGTAAAGGGAGAGAGGGAAAAGGAGACCTTTTTAGGATTTGGTCTCCTAGAATCTTTCACTGGTGAGTTTCCTCCTGTTCCTCCCATAGTGATAGGTAATGCAAGACAGACAAAGGAGGGGGTGCCTCTTTACAGAGACCATTCAGTTGCTTGTCTACCGGTGACGAACTTAGCCATAGTGGACTCAGCAGTTGTGACTTGCGGCTGACCACTAGGTCAGCGCCACCATATACCATATGTTCTTCGTGGCAGACAGCCCACTCGGGCTCCGTAACCTTTGTGGGACCTTAAGGGTGCCGGTCATGGAGCCACAGACTCACGCCTGACAGGAGGACCTATCAGGGTGCTCGTACACACACACACACACACACACACACTCACACAGAGGTTATAACATTCGGTCCTCTGTTCCCCCTAGATATTTCCGAGGGAGCAGCATACCTTCTCTGCAGATTTTCACTGATTACCTCCTTCTGGTGGAACTCCTCACAGCCACTACAATGTTCTGCTGCAGTAGCCAAAATAATGTAGGTGGGCCTCACTGGTGGCTTATGTGAGGTGGGAAGGGGAGAGAAATGTAATTCCTTGCGGTGCATGATGTCAATAACCAAACATACACAGGTCACAATTACAAATAGGACAGAGATTACTTCACACAGTTTCACACTCTCTTCAATCATGCGGATCGGTCCTCCTTTCACTCAGACTCACCCCACACTCACCACTCTCACAATCCGGATTTGGAATTTTCTGTTGTCCGAACAGGTTTACTTAGACTGCCGTGGCGAGCTCAAGAGAATCCTCGGTGTTAGGTGCCAACCTGCTGTTTCTGGGTTACAAACCTAGATCTTCTCAGGACTCACCCTGAGGCTGAGACTCGAACCCGGACTTCTCTCACTCTTGACTTGGAAGGAGGCATTCGTGTCTCCTTCCCCCAGACAGAGTCCTCCAGGCGTCCCCGGATCTCCACTACCACTGGGGCGTCCCCCAGGGTTGTGACCTGTGGTCCCGGAACACGTCTGTTCACCACAGTCAGGGAGAACAGCGGCTAGACTTACGCCCAGCCCGCCGACTCTATCCAACAGTCACCTCGAGAGTCCCTGAGCCGGCCAGCACACTAATCTAGCGATCGCGGTGGAAAAGGCGCCAAACTTACCCAGGATGGTCTTGTCAGGGAGATCCTGGCTAGGTGGGGTCCTCAACTCCCGATCCCAGATGAGCCCCCCAAATGAAAGAGTTGGCCACCCAATGGGGTGACTGACTGGGAGCCTCAGAACGCCGCACCTACCAAGGAAAACTCTGAGAGACTGGGTCCTATGCAAAAGCAAGGGTTTTTATTAATATTCGAGTATACTCGGGCTCATAGCATGACCACAGGCGGTCAGTGGCTAAGAGCCCCGAGCCCTTCCAGGGAGGATCTTTTAAGAGATAGTTCCCGCCGCTACAGAAAAGCCAGCGCATAAACATCCAATAGATTTAAAATATTATATCAAAGTCTGCGCACAGGCAGCCAATCACTTTGTACCAAGTAACCATCTCCCACCAATCAGATCATTCTTAATACTTCTTTCTATATTTGGTGCAGCTAGATACACGCGTGGGATCATGGGTCAGCAACGGCTATGCATACGCGCGCAGGAATGCAATCCAGGCAATTCAGGCCATATAGTAGATTCTGGGCGGGGGTCTCATAACCTCTAACAGGAATTTGTTCTGGGCCTTTTGTAGATAACAAAAAGGTTACTTCAAGATGAAAAGGACACTCAGGCCCTAAATTGGTAACTTTCCATGAGTAGGCCTGCCCTGATTGGGAAACGGGGGGTTTCTGCCTTCTTTCATCATGACCCTCAAAGTGTTGATATTTTGAGGAACATTCACTGTTCCCCGTCGCAACTGCATCAATTTACGTTTCCATCAACAGTTCACACATGAACATCTTTGTAGTTCTATATCTCATGGTCATATAATAAAATATTTTTTAAAAAAACAGTTCACATAAGGCCACATGCTCGCCACAACTCATCCCCTGTCTTTTGGATGGCAGCAATTCTAGCAGCTTGGAGGTAATTCTTTTTCTGTAAAGGTGTTTTACATAAATATTATTTGAAGGAATAATTGCTAGTAATTGGGAGTAAGAAATTAATAATCTAGAAAATCCTAGTTTATTCACACAAAAAAGAAAATTATTTTTTCTGAAGAGAACATTATAGGTGCGTTATTGTTTGATATAAACCAAAAGTATAGTTCTAGACTTAACTAATATCAGCCGAGGCCAGGGTCAGAAAGGGAATTAAACCTACAAAAACACTGCCAGTCTGAAGTAAAAAGATAGAAAGAAGATAGAGACTCTTAGATGTCTTGGATTTGCTCAGTCTGAGCTGTATGTGCTGTAAATATGCTCTCTTCTTTCATGAAAGGGAGGCGTCCGTTAAAGAACTCAAAGACATGAAGGGATGCCAACCCCCACAGCAAGGAGGCAACACCATTCCTGCCTGGTTGCTAGAGTAGAGTAGGAGTCACTTGGCTGACCCCAACCCTCTGGTGTAGAAGAGCAAAGGCACCCCACAGAGCCATTGGGGTGATGCTGCCAGCACCTTGAACCTGGGAAGTGGGACATGGAGGCAAAGAGGACTGCCCTTGAGTCTTAAGATGTAATGAAATTTGCCTTGCCAGGTTTCAGCCTTTCCCTATCTGCAATTTACAGCTTTGGAATAGAAATCTGTAATCTGGTTGTTCTACCATTGTATTCTAGAGGTACATAGCTTGTTCTATTTCATAGGTTCGCTGCCAGGAATTTTGTCTTTGCATGCACTATGAGTTTTACCCTTGCCTCATGTGCAGGTTATTTAGATCAAACTTCAGATATTACAGTTGATGTTGGGAAGAGTGTTGACTTTTGTGGTATGTTGGAAGAGTATATGTTATTTGTTTGGGAGCAGAACATGAATTTTAGAAGGTGAAAGGTAGAAAAACATGTGGTGATTTACAGGCTTTCCAGATACCATGAAGTCCTGATTACTAGTATGAAAGATTTTCTACAAGTTTATGGAGGTAAATAGCTAAATTAAATGGGGTCATTTTGAAACAGAAATGTCCTGTTGGGTCAGAGACACAGAGATGAGACTCCAATAACACGACGTATATCCATTAATATTTTTAATGATCACCAGTCGGAGTGGGGCAGCAGCTCTCATCTTGTCAGCTGACTGACCACCTCCAAAAAGACCCCAACTCCCTTCTCCCATTGTCTCAAAGAACAATACAGCTTAAAGTTAAGTTTGCATGGTTTACCTTACAAAGACATTTCACATTCTTTTGCATAGGACTTAAGAATAGTAGGAAGGAGATATCCAGGAACCAAAAACCTGCAGGGGGTGCTATCTAGGTAAGGTGAGATGAACAAAAGAACGCATTACAGTTGCTAATGCAGTCTTGTGGACTAGCCCATGATGGCAAGGTCATGTCAGACAGAAGAACAAGGAAAACCTGTTTTCTGCCTAACTTTAAGCATCGTCCATTAGACTCCATCTTGGGCTAGTTATAGCCAACAAGGAAATCTGCAGAAAAATGACCTAGGATAGCCTTGTCCGTGTAACTGCAGCTTGATTAACAGTCTCACTAGGGAATTCTACATACTAACTCTATTGGGAGACAGTCTGTCAGAACACCGTGTATCTGTTAACAGGCAGTATCCATCAGACCTTCCTTCGCATATCCTTAGATCAACTTCTACCAACACATTTGGGTAAGAGGCTAGTGTTACACTTAGTAGGTTGGATGATGAGAGTGAGAGAGAGATAAAAGAGGAGAGAAAAGAGAGTAGGTTGAGATCTCCTCTAATCTTTCCATCATTTGGGGACACAGAAGATGGTAGCCCACATCAAGGCAGAAAGAGAGAAGAAAGAAAGAAAAGAAAGAAAGAAAGGAAGGAAGGAAGGAAGGAAGGAAAGAAGGAAGGAAGGAAAGAAGGAAGGAAAGAAAAAGAAAGAAAGAAATGGTCGGAGGAGGAGTAAAAGTGTCTGCACGGAGGGATGGGGGGGATCTGGGGACGTTGTTGGGGAAATGTGCACTGGTGGTAGGATGGGTGCTGTGACACTGTATGATTGAAACCCAATTATGAACAGCTTTATAATTGTGTATCTCATGGTGAGCTAATAAAATTTAAAGAAATTTAAAAATTAGGGCAAATCTAACAATCAGGGCAAGACTATTCTGCATAAAATGTTGGGCTATCTGTAGCTTTCCACAGTTGGGTGAAATACCAACCATTTTTTCTTCAATTTTGGGTTCCATCGCCTTTAGTATTCTGTTATAATTTTAAAAAGTACTTACATTGTTTAGGAACTTGTTTCTCCAAATATGCAAAAAAGTGACCCTTTTTTGCATATTTGGGGAAACAAGTCCCTAAACAATAACTTTGCACTGACTAAGCAATAACTTTGCATAAAATATTTATTCTCATTAGATAATGCCAAAAATTTTTCCAAAATTTCTGATTATTCAAAAAGTGGGTCAGAGTTCAAGTAATAAAATCCCATGAGGAGATGAGTTTGCAGGTTTACCCAAGAACTAGAAGTTTTTAAAATAAACTGATATTGTCATAAAAGAACAAAATGTACCAACATTTTATCCAGGAGCATAGCTGGTAATACTCCTGCACTGTCAGTTTACTAAGTGACTCACAACCACTCAAAGTGCCCCTAAGCACTTTTAATGAGACTCTCTGTGATATTTGTGGTGCCTGTGGGGCACAGGGTAGTGTGTGTTTGGACTGTGTGGGTGTGTGCTGAGATCTGTACTCTTGGAGAGCGGTCTCTGTGTGAGGCTGCTGTGGTGGAGTTGTAACGTCTGAGTTCAAGATCTCTGGGTGGGACAGTCTGAGTCCTGTGTGGGGCTCTCAGAGGTCTCAGTGGGGATCTTTATGGTTCTGAGTCAGAAACCTCAGGAACCTTATGTCAGATGTCTCTCTCTGTGGATCTGAATTCGGGACTCTGTAAGATTTCTCAATGTGAGGCTATGAACAGGAATATCTAGGATCAGTATCTGGCTTCAGGGTGAACCACGTCTGTCCTCTTTCCTGCATGCGAGACCAACGTAGGATTTGACAGAAATGAGATTCAGATTGCACACACACCTGGAATGATCACCTTGCTCATATGTCTGCTGCAATGAAGGAATTTTCCAGAAGATTTGAAAAATTTTTCCTGTGGAAAATTTCCCCTGCCTCCCTGTGGACAGCCGAGCAGAGGAAACCTGGGCCAGTCATCGTGCTATCGACCGTCCTGGACTACCCCTTCACTTCTTAATCCTTAATCCTCTCTGAGGGCTTCTTCTAATACTGGGCTAGGGAGAATGGGAGCCAGGTGAGAGCAACATGGACGCAGCATGATGGCCCCTAGTCCGACTTGAACCCTGCGAGTCCAGGTTCAGTTAGAATCAAGAAATGTGAGCTCTTCCTCTCTATATTTGTTTTATCTTACTAGAGATGTGTGAAAGGTGAATCAATCAGTTCTGCTTGAAGATTTTTCCTTGTGGACCTTTGTGAGGAGCGTGGGCAGCTTATCTGCCAGAGTCTGCACATGATCAGGGAGAAGCATCTGAGGGAACAAGCTGATCCACAGGGGCCCTAAAATCTCTTTCCCTTATCAAAGAATTTGGTCAAAACTGCATTGAAGTTTTTCACTATTTATGGGCACCCACGTCCCTTGTTGCTTTGTTCCACCTCCCAACTAGGACAATAAAATCCTGCTACAGCTGGGGACAGAACTCAGTCACTGTCAACCTCCATTGTGCAGTTCTTGTCATTTCTCCAGGGTGGTTGGACAAAGTACCTAGGTCTGCCTTGATTCCAAGCTGGAGCCACACACGCGCACACGCACACACACACACACACACACTCACAGAGACATACACATTTATTCTCTCATTAACAGGAGTAAAGTGCCTTCTGCAACACTTGTCATCTCTTCCCCAGTGCCGTGGGGTCAGATTGATCCCTCATCTGGCCTCTAGGCCATTGTGTCTGCTGGTGATTTTGGAGCCTCTGGGTTATTTCTATGTATGAAAACTCTTATAGGTAGAGAAGATCATGATCTAGCCTGAGGACTGCTGAACCTGATCTAGGAAATTCTTTTGGCTTTTGCTTTTGGTGACAAATCCTCCTGCTGTCCTTCCTTATGGAGGGACAGAGTGAGGTGCCCTGAGAAAGCAGGGTGAATCTGGGTGTTGTACTGACAGTGCCTCCATCCAGAACCCGACATCTTTGAAGTGGAAGAAAGATAGTTGGAAGGGCAAAGCCAGGGTCTACCAATAATCAAAATAAAAACAAACCAAACCCAAACAAGCCAAGTTTATTTCCGAAGCAGGATTGTGCCATGTGTTTAGGACAGGCCAGGTGTGTTATAAGGGGAATATTCTGCCTTTCCCTGCCCATACCGAACTGCTTCTTGGGGAAGTGGCTTCCTCTTGGTCAATATGGGAGAATAATGATCCTGCTGTACTGGCCAGATTTGTATAAATTGGATAGTTGAGGGATTGTGAGAATGTGCAGAAGTTCCAGAAACGCTGAATATTTGGTGGTTAGATCTAGCTTTGGGCCCTATCTCCTGAGGCAACACGACACAATCTCTGGTATGTTTGTTCTTTGAAATGTTTCTGTGGCTTTGAGGGGTGACCTTCTGAAAGGAGTGCACATTTCTGATCCAGTTCCTTTTCTCTGGGTGCGTGATACCCCTCTGACTGTAGGATTTGCTTCCTGGTAGGGGCTGACAGTTTGGACTGTGCTGGTTTTCTTCTGAGGCACTGGTGCCTTGCTGAAGCCCCAATTTCTCTAGTAGAATTTTCCCTGCAATGGTTGCAATGGTGTGTGCTGCAAGAACCTCCTTTTTGTGAATGTGCCTGCTTTGACCTGCACTCTGACTCTGGGAACTGGCTAATGGGCACCTGATGCTTTGACCCAGATGTTCACATCCTTGACCTGCCTTACTAAAGTTCAGACGATGTGGAAAGTGCCTTGTACTTTCTCTCACGTGACCTGCTGCCTCATCAGGCTCATTTTCTGACTCTTTCGCAAATGATTTCCTGAATCTCTTTCTCTCTCTTGCATCAGGACTTGAGAATGCTTCCCATATATTGGGGAATTCCTCCTTCTTGAAATTTCAATATATTTTCCTGCTTTGGCCCTTCTTTTTATCCTCCCCCTTCTCAAATGTCAGCACATACCTCTCATAGACAGTTGACTCATCTTCCTCCACAACCTCAACCTTTATCTCCTTCTCAGTCTCTCATGTTGTTCTCTCATTCTTCCCATTCCTTTGCACTGTACCAGCGTCTTTCCTCACACCAGCAGAAGTATGAAGATTTTGTGTTTGTCTAGGTGGGAGAACTGCACTCTTCTTATCCATGTGTGTAGTGCTGTCATCTCTTACTACAATTATAACATCACTCTGTGTTCCTGTTGGAGTGAACATTTGTCTGTCACTATATCACTGTCTTCCTGTTGTTCATTGATATGCTTGAGCAGGCACTAGTAACATCTCCATATGTCCTGTTACAAACAGGTGTAGCCCAAGGGCATCTGCTTGCTCCAGGGACAAGAAGAACCTCAAACCATTCTTCAGGTCATGGAATTGAGGTCCATAATTGTTACTGGTTTTTGGCATATCAAATAAAACACAGAGGCTTGTCAGACTCTGCCGTCTAGGTGGTATACTCTCAGTAGAAGGCTCTCATCTCAAGCATATACTGATGAAACTTAAAGGGGAAAGATCAGGTTTTCTCTTGGTTGAAGTCTGAGGAACTATGGAGCCTGGATGTTGAGAATGACTGACCTGATGATGTGTGGGTTGCTCTGGTTTCTTGCTAGGCTTACTGGGATGACGGGTATCAGAACCTGCCTAGAACTGTATACAGTGTATAAATGTGAAAGATCCTGGGAAGGACCTGATCTTAAAATCAGTACTATCTAAGACTGTTGGGTGGCCGTAGAGTGGCCGTGCGCTGTCAGAGTTGTGGGTCTGGCGTGGGTCTCTCTTTTGGGGTAGATGGCATGGAGGTGGAGGAAAGGGTGGAGGAGCCCAAATCTCTGTTTCAAGTCTGGCCAGTGTGGCCCCTCCTTCACACATGTGAGGGAACCCTTGGAGCAATGTTGGACTCTGCCAGGGGCTGGCCGAGCCCCTTACTGGGAGATCAGCTTGATGGGTTGCTTCTACATGGGGCCAAACAGCACAGCTGTGGGTCTGGAGTGGATGGGTCTGGATCACTTCCGGGGTTGCTGATGGAGCTGTGAGTCTGGCGTGGGTCTCTCTTTTGGGGTAGAAGGTATAGAGGTGAAGGAAAGGGCCGAGAGGCCAAATCTCTGTTCCAAGTCTGGCCAGTGTGGCCGCTCCCTGCATGTGTGGAGCGAACCCTTGGAGCAATGTTAGACTTGGCCAGGGGCTGGCCGAGCCCCTTACTGGGAGGTCAGTTCCATGGGTTGCTTCCATGTTGGGCCGAGCTGTGCAGCTGTGGGTCTGGAGTGGATGGGTCTGGCTGTCACATTTATTGTTTTAATTACTGGGTTCCTGCTGATTTTGGCTCCGTTTTCCATGGAATATGTGCTCTAAAAAGAGTTGGATCCTGTCTCTACCTCTTTGTTTATTTGGGGAATGAGCCTGTGCCCTCTGAGCAGCCAAGATGTCTGAAGCTAGGAGCACATCTGTGTGCGAGTCTTGAAGGAGCACGGTTTTGGGAGTAACAGGGATCAATGTCTTGACCTGTTGCAATGTCTTGAAGGAGCCCTTCAGTGTGCATTTGGGGAAAGCCTCACACATCTCCACTAGCCCACGGATCCATCAGGAGCAAGCGGGTTTCCCAGTCTGGAAGCCAAGGCTCACTGGAAGCATAGAAGTTCCCAATGTGAACAGTTACGGTTAATGGAGCACAGGGTGGGCCACATTTGCTTCTTCATGTAAAAGTGGTGTCTTACAGCAAGGACATATTAAGCAGAAATTAGTTGTAGGTTTCATCTTGACCTGGAAAATTCTGACTTGGACATACAAATAAATGCAAGGACTTACCTTAATCATTACATGATATAACATATCAGTGTATCTGTGTATGAATCCTGGAAAATGGACAGTGGAAATACTGATGAAATAACAATAGCCTACAATATGTCAGTCAGTCCAAGTAGTAGTCTCTGTGTGGAGACACCAAAGGTGAGTTTTAATCTGCTGAGCATGTTACTCTTTGCTTTCTCTCTCCTCTTTCCACATCCTAAAACCTCCATAACAAAATAATAAAATTTGTTTTACTTCACTGCTTGTCTACTCCTGAAAATTCTTTTCCTATGAGGAAGATAAAAACTCTGAGAAAACAATGGGTAGGAGCCAGAGCCATAAAAGAGTGGGGAGGGCTTTTGCCTTGCATGGAGCCTATGGGCGTTCAATTCCAGAATCCCATATGGTTCTCCGAGCACCTCCAGGAGAAATTCCTGAGTCTGCAATAAGGAGTAACCCCTCAGCATAGCTGGGTGTGACCCCACCCCAGGAAAAAAATAAATAAGAGAAAAAGAAAAAGAAAGCCCTAGTAAGACCTAGGACTGACTTTCCTTTCCTGCAGAGAGGAATTCCTCTCACCAGCTTGTGTCTGTGACTTCCTAAGAAAACTCGCGTTCTAAGCATCAATTCTGCTAGATATCAAGAAGATATCAGATGTGGCTTGACTGCTACCTTGTGGCGTTTTTTGGGGTCAGGCCCAACCTTGCAGGGGACCTGGTAGCAATTCCTCCTCACCAGCCTATCTGAATTTGCTGAGAAATCTCTGGTACTGGGGATCAACTCTGCTAGAGATCAAGCAGATATCAGGCGTGGCTTGACTGTCTCCTTGTGGTGCTGTAGGGGCTCAGTCCCAACCTTCAAGGGGACCTTGGGGCAAGGTGGCTGGGGAGAAAGTGACTATCTCTCTGTCCTTCCTGCCTCACTTTAGCCACCCAGGGGATCCACCTACATAAAAGGAACTGTGATGAGTGGCTGGATTTATACAGATATGGATAGTCCCTGCTGCACCCCTGGCTTCAATTTATAATTGAAGTCAATTATAAAGTGATAGAAACTTAAAGTAACAAAAATTTCCTCCATTGTGGAAATATTTTATTTTTAAAATTTGTTTGAAAACACCATAAAGAAATTTATTTTAATACAAAATTTTCATGACCTCGCATTCAGATATGGGATTGCAACTCTGAGTTTAAGAAACTAGGGATTAGGATACATGCCTGTTGGAAGAGCTTTGCATATATGTCTCTGGATTTTATTCTTGGATCACTTGATCACTTGATCACTTGAATCCTGTTATTCATCGATTTGCTCGAGCGGGCACCAGTAACATTTCCATTGGACCCTATCACGTGCCAATGTAGCCCAATGGCATCTGGTTGATTCAGGAATATGAAGAGCCTCAAACCGTTCCTTCAGGATCTTGACAAGGAAGTCTGACCATCTTGTAGGTGGGCGGCCACGTGATCTTTTGACATCCCGTGGGATCCAGTTGGTAACGGCTCTAGTCCAGCGGTCATTTCCAAATCGCATTACATGTCCAGCCCATCTGATTTTCGATGCCTTGGCAAACGAGACAGCATCCCTGATTCTGGAATAGCGACGGAGGTCGGAACTCTGGATTCCTTCTCTCACTTGAGTGAGGCGTAATATTCCAAGCATAGCTCTTTTGATTCCTCTCTGGGAGACCTGAATAGCGTTCTCAGCCTGCTTTCGTAAGGCCCAGGTCTCTGAGGTGTATGTTTTTTTTTTAAATTTTTTTATTATACCACCGTGAAACATACAATTACAAAGGTGTTCATAATTGGTTCTTGGTAATACAGTATTCCAGCACCCATCCCTTCACCAGTGCCCCATTTCCACCACCAATGTACCCCCCCCCTCCCATCCCCCCAGGCCGCCTTAATAGCAGGTACCCCAGTTTCTTCTCTTTCTCTCTCTCTCTCTCTCTCTGTCTCTGCATCTCTCTCCTTCTTATTTTACACATTGTGGCTAGCCCTGAAGATATTTAGAGTTTATCACTTAAGTCTCTTTGTGTATATTCAGTGGTGAGTTTTAATCTGCCATTACCATTTCCCATATTTATTAAAACACTGGTATCTATTTATATCCTATTAATGAATGCAGTCATTCTATATCTGTCCCTTTCCTTCTGACTAATTTCACTCAGCATGATAGACTCCATGTCCATCCATTTGCAGGTAAATTTCATAATTTCATCCTTTCTGACAGCCGCATAGTATTCCATAGTGTAGATGAACCACAGTTTCTTTAGCCAGTCCTCTGTTCTCGGGCATTTAGGCTGTTTCCAGATTCTAGCTATAGTGAATAGTGCAGAGATGAATAAAGAAGTACAGATAGTGTTTCTGCTATGTGTTTTTGGGTCTCTCGGTATATTCCCAGGAGTGCTATTGCTGGATCAAATGGGAGCTCAATATCTAGCTTTCGGAGGAATGCCCATATTGTTTTCCAAAAGGGCTGCGCAAGTCGGCACTCCCACCAGCAGTGGATGAGAGTCCCTTTTCCCCACATCCACGCCAGCACCTGTTGTTCTTGCTGTTTTGGATGTGTGCCAGTCTCTGTGGGGTGAGATGGTACCTCATTGTTGTTTTGATTTGCATCTCCCTGATGATTAAAGATGAAGAGCACTTTTTCATATGCCTTTTGGCCATTCAAATTTCTTCTTTTTTGGAAGCTTCTGTTCATTTCTTCTCCCAATTTTTTGATGGGGTTGGCTGTTTTCTTCTTGTGGAGTGCTACCAGTGTCTGAGGTGTATGTTAACGCAGGGAGAGTGGTGGAGTTCTTGGAACAACAACAAATTATAATGGCTGTCAATGGAGGGGGAAAAGTGGAATGTATAATGAGGACAAACTGGAAATAAGTTTATGCATATTTTTCTTTTTAATTTTTTAAATTATACTATTGTGAGACATATAATAAAATGATATTCATCATGTTTGGGTTTCAGTGATACAGTGCTCCAGCACCTATCCCTCCATCAGTGCCCATTTTCCATCACCAATGCCCACTGATTCCCTCAACTCTCCTACATTCTGCCTTTATGGTAGGCACTTTGCTTCTTCTCTTTCTTTCTCTTTCTGTTTCTCTCTCTGTTTCTTTTCCTTCTCTTACACATTGTGACTTGCAATACATACATTTAGAGGTTATCATGTATATCCCTTTGCCTACATTCAATGCTCAGTTCTACGCTGGTATTATCATTTCCAACAATTATTAGTACACTGTTGGAGTACACTGGGTGCTCTGAAAAAAATCATGAACAGAGCAGGAATCTTGGTGGAACCTCCACTTCTCAGAGAGTGTGAGTCACCCCAATAAAATCCGGGAGCAGGATATAGGGATCCCGCTTCTTCCCCAGGTTATCTGAAAATGGCAGATGGAGAAATACACGAGAATCTAGCAAAGTTTCAAAATGTTTTACACACACTTGTTTTGGTACACAATTTAGTAACAGGAAAATCCCAGATTTTAGGTTTCTAGCTGGGCCCCGCCATGTGTAGGTTTTGAATCCTAGGCCAGGATGGCCGCCACCATGTGCTATGGCTCAACAGAGAAGAGAAAGGAGAGAGGTGGCAGAGGGAAAAGGTAAAAAACAAAAGGTGAAAAGGCAAAAAGCGAAAAGGAAAAGGCCTGGAAGAAAGCAGTCTACAGCATTTATAACTTTTCAGTCAGACCTGCCCACATGAATGGAAAGCAGTTAGGGTCAATCCCCTTCAGGCAACTTCTCCCAGGACCTCACCTAGTCCCATTGAAATGCTAAAATTACCCCAGGCAAGGCTGCAGGTACTTGGTAAATGTGATGGGAGGGAAGCACTTCTGAGATGAACCTTATCTCAGAATACAAAGGCGTGCATCTGAACCAATGGCTATTCTACAGCCAGGTATATATTTCTCCAAGCCATCACAAGATTCTCATCTTTACTTCATAGTTGGTTTGTATATTAGCCTTTAGACTTAAGAGAACAGTGCTTGCCTGCTTGGAGGCAAACAGCATTTCTCTCTGTCTAAATACTTATAGATCCAACATGGACAGCTATATATATTAGTAAGATCTATCTAGTCCCACTGTGATTGTGGTAGCATGAGAAAAAATATTTATACCAGCTAACATAGAATATATGGTAAGATATACTGCCACATATCAAACTGTTTTCTGCTCATTATCAACAAAGTGGTCTGCAGGAGGTAACTCCAGGCAACATGCAGAGGCTCTGGACAATAGTGTACTGAAACAGTACACTATTCCTTTCTCTGTCTTATGTAACCTCTGGCTCCCACACACTTGCAGTAGATTCTACCCACTGACTAGATTTCTCATCCATGTATTGACTGGCCTTGGATTTTGGTATCCTACTATTTTTTTATATCCCTCAAATAAATGCAGTCATTCTTTATCTGTACTTTTCCCTCTGGCTAATTTGATTCACATGATCCTCTCCATGTCCATCTATTTATAAGCAAATTTCATAACTTCATTTGCCCTAATAGCTCTATAGGATTTCATTGGGTAAATGTACCAGTTTCTTTATCCAGTTGTCTGCTTTTGGGAACTCTAATTTTTTTCCAGATTTTGGCTATTGTAAATAGTGGTGCTATGAGCACAGAAGTGTGTCCGGTTGTCGGGAAGCCGCCGGGGTCCTCAACAATGTCAGGACAGAAGTTCTCTTCTACCTCCGAGGATGCCGGGAGAACAGATGAAAGCTCATGAGTCCGGTGCAGTTCCAAAAAAGGCTTTTAATAGTACTAAAGCTCTTCCGCAGCCCTCCAATATAATGAACAAACTCTAGCTCTGGTTCGAACTTAGATGATACAAAAGAGCCTAAGTCTCCCACCAAAGAGAGAGGATCTCACCCGAGCTGAGTCCTACCCAGAAGAAGGAGCAAAAGGCCAAAAGCAAAAGCCAAAAGCAAAAGGCCGAGGAGCCAAAAGCCACAGGAGCCAAAAAGCCGAAAGCTAAAGGCCTAAAGTGAAGGGGCCTCAAGTCAGCCCCTTATATACACCAAAGTAATCCAACCAGGAGGGTCATGTCAACAAAGAACTCTAAACAAAGTGTAGAAGAGCAGTGCCACACCCTATTGCAGATATAAACAAAAGTTACACCAAAGACTAATCCTGAGATTATCTCTTATGTAAAACACTGGAGAGAGAGAAGGGGGGCTGGCATAAAGTAATACATCTTAACTTCATGAGCTTCATGTAATCTAGATGGTACCCACAAGGTCCTTCTTATTATTATCTGCACCAGGGTGATTCTGAGTATCTTGTTCTCATGTACTGAAAGGGTCACACTCACCTGCTTAGAGCAATCTAGTATGATCCTTCCTATAGTCTTCCTATAGTCTCAACGTAGCCAGGATTGTAGTCTCCTGGTAAATTCCAACTGTCCCACGCTGGGTGCAGTGGGTATAAAGAGGAGCTGTGCCCAATCTAGAAAACATAGAAGTCTTAGTAGATGTATAAGTCAGAAGTTATTCAATCAAGGTGACTTCTGTAACTACCACACCCTCTAGCAGTGTTTACATAGAAGAGAGGTCTCATTAGAATGAACCTTGGCTTAAATAGATTAAGCTGGGAGTGGGCAAAACAACAAAGCTCCCAGATTAGCTAGATCTGTCCTCCAACAGATGGTCACTGTTTCTTTTGAGGTGCAGAAGCTTTTTAAATTCATGTAGTCCCAAATATTTATCTTTGCTTCCACTTGCTTTGTTAGTGGTGTTTCATCTTTTTTTTTAATGTTTGTTATTCTTTTTTTTTTATTTGAGTCACACCCGACAATGCTCAGGGATTTCTCCTGGCTCTGCACTCAGGAATTACTCCTGGCATTCTCGGGGACCATATGGGATGCCGGGATCGAACCCAGGGCGACATGGGCCGGCTGCATGCAAGGCAAATGCCCTACCCGCTGGGTTATCACTCCGCCCCGGTGTTTCATTTTTGAAGATAACTTTAGCTTCAATATCATGGAGAGTTCTTCCTATATATTCTGAAACATACTTCAAGAATTCAGGCGTAATATTGAGATCTTTAATGCATTTTGATCTGTCTTTTGTGCATGGTGTTAGACAGAGGTCCAAATTCATTTTTTTTAACCTGTAGCTCTCCAGTATTCCAAGCACCACGTATTGAAGAGGCTTTCCTTTCTCCATTTCACACTTTTCAAAGATTAAACGATCGTAATTGAGAATGAATGTCAGGATACTCAAATCTATTCCATAGTTCGACAGGTCTGTTTTTACTCCAATACCATGCTGTTTTAATTACTACTGCTTTGTAGTACCGTTTGAAGTTGGGAAAGGTGATGCCACCCATCTTTGTTTTCCCAAGGATTGCTTTAGCTATCCATGGGGGTTTATTATTCATACAAATTTCAGGAGTGTTTGGTCAATTTCTTTGAAGAATATCATGGGTATCCTTATAGGGACTGCACTGAATCTGTATAAAGCTCTAGGAATTATTACCATTTTGATAATGTTAATTCTCCCAATCCAAGACCACGGAATGTGTTTCAATTTCCTCGTGTCCTTATTTCTTGAAGCAGCATTTTTTTAATTTTCTTTGTACATTTCCTTTAGATTCCTAGTTAAACTGACTCCTAGGTATTTGATTTTCTGTGGCACAATTGTAAATGGGATCTTTGTCTTAATGTTCCTTTCTCCTCTTTTATTATTTGTATATAGGAAAGCTGTTGACCTTTGGGTATTGATTTTTTAGATTGCCACTGTACTATAGTTTTCTATTGTTTCTCGGAGCTTTTGGTAGAGTTTAGGGTTTTCTAGGCATAACATCATGTCATCTTTAGATAGTGATAGTTTGACTTCTTCCTTGTCTATTTGGATGCAGGTAATGTCCTTTTTTCCCCTGATCGCTATGGCAAGTACATATGGTACTATATTGAATAGAAGTGGTGAGCATGGACAACCTTGTCTTGTCACTGATCTTAGGGGGAAAGCTTTAAGTTTCTTCCCCATTGAGAATGATACTCACTGTGGGCTTTTGGTAGACGATTTTGACTATTTTGAGGAATGTTCCTTCAATTCCCATTTTAGGGAGAACTTTTAACATGAATGGGTGTTGGATCTTGTTAAATGCTTTCTCTGCAACTATTGATATGGTCTTAATGGTTTTTGTTTTTTCTCTTATTGATGTGATGTATTATGTTGATTGACTTACGAATGTTGAACCAAATTTGCATTCCAAGGATGAATCCTACTTGGTGATGATGTATAATCTTTTTGATGAGTCTTTGGATTCTGTTTGCTAGTATTCTGTTGATGGTCTTAGATATGCTCATCAGGAAGATTAATCTGTAGGTTTCTTTTTTTTTTTTTTTGTGATGTCTCTGTTTAATTTGGGTATCAGGGTGATATGTGACTTGTGGAAGCTATTTGGGAGTGTTTCTGTTTCTTATATTTTCTGGAAGAACTTGAAAAGAATTGACCTTAGGTCCTCCTTAAATACTTGGAAGATTTCACTGCTGAATCCATCTCGACCTGAGCTTTTGTGTTTGAGCAGATTTCTAATTACTGTTTCAATTTCTTCAATGGTGATATGCCTATTCAGGTACTGCACGTCTCTTGTTTCAGCTGTGGGAGACTATTGGACTTCAGGAATTTGTCCATTATTCCAGGTTCTCTTGTTTCATGGCAAACAGACTCTCAAAGTAATCACTGATGACATTTTGGAATACATATAGCAATTTTTATTTAAAATTTTTGTTTCTTTTTTATTTTATTATACCACTGTTAAATATACAATTACAAAACTGTTCATAATTAGGTTTTCAGTCATAGAGTTCCAGCATCCATCC